>JAPPVO010000468.1:0-17057 GCA_030407325.1 Camellia japonica | reverse complement strand
CAAAGAGCACTACGAATCATTAGTTGAAGATGTTGAGATGATTGAATCAGGTTTTGTTCCATTACCTGATTATGAAATAATTAAGAATGATGGGAATGGATCAACCCTTACAGTACAAAACAACTTTAATTATCAACAAAGGAGGAAAGGCGGTCCTGGGACTAAGGAAGAACATGGGTTTGTTTCTCCAACCTTCATATATTTTGCCATTTATATGTCATTTGTTTTTTTTTTTTAATTTCACAATTTGATTTGATCTTGACTTGAATGCCCTTGGCATTAAAATTTAAATTTGCATCTTATTCCATGAAATCAGGCTTAATGCACTGAAATGACCTATGTCTTCCGCAACAAGGGCCATCTATGATTTTAATATAATAGCTAATAAAATTAATAGCTAGAGTTCGTAATTTAAAATTTTATTTTTTCATAATTCATGAATGCATAAGGTTATGTACCTAGAAAAGTAATTATTGATGTTCATCTCATATGTAATTATATGTTTTCAGCAACAATAAAGTTCTTTTTTGCTGATAAAAAAAGAAGAAGAAAAGTAATGTATCCAAATTCATTTTTTTATGGTGGTACATTTCTAATGAATCTAAAGCACAAATCAATTTTTCTCATTAAATTTTAAATAGAAATTCTAGATATGTAGCATTACTTTGTCGATTGATAAACTTCTAAAAAATTTCCATGAGCCTGTTAATTAACACCTATTCTATTCTTAGAGAAAAAATTATATAAGAAACAGGAGATAAGAAAGAGTAAAACTTCAATACAATATAAATCATGCCTTTATTTTTTATGCAAAAGTAAATCCATAATGATGGTCATTTTTTGTTTTTCTTTTGAAAGAAAGAAAAAATTGCTATTTTTACTCACTGCGGAGGAGTTTGAGTGTTCTGAAAATAAATTGTTGAGTGATTTTTGGCTTTAATTGATAATTTCCTGAAATTAAATGCATAGATTTAACCAAAACTTGATATGCAAGTCCTAACCTTTGCTTCATTGATTGATTAGGAAGAAGTCCTCCTACTAGCTATTGTTACCAAAAAAAAATAAAAATAAAAATTGAAAACTTCGGGATAGAAAGTTGTGGGGATAGAAAGATGTGGGTCCACCCTCTTCACATCGCTCTCTAAAAAATATTCCTGTTCCATTAATTTTTTGTGAACCTAACATAAGTGGTATTATTACATCCAATCAGATTCTCTACGGTCCAGTGGTTGTTCGGGTCTATTAGATGACTAATCTTATTTTGATAATTTAAATTATTTAATGTGTGAAATAATATTTTATTTTTGTAAAAAATTATATTGATCGAATATCAATAGTTAATTAATCAGATCAGATTTTGTCAACAAATTTTTTTTTTTTTAAATCATATTTATCATTGACAGAAATATGATTCGATCAAGTGACTATCGATATTCAATTTTTTTTTTTTTTTGATCGGTAAATGTTAGTTGTTAGTTATTAGATTAGCACTTATGGAAGAAAATCTCTCCACATTTGACAAAGCACCTAATTGCTTCCACTCCCTTAATTCAATCCCTCCCAATGAGAATTAAACCCATGACCTCCTTGGAACTAAACCCTAAGAAAGGCATGGTGACCAACTAAGTTAGACAAGTTCTACACATTAAATGGTTCGAGTTATCGAGATCTAACCTGTGATGAGCCCTCACAGGCCCAACACCAGAAGCCTGACCCTTATTACATTTCATTTATTTCTTTATTACACTTGAATTTAGTTTATTTTGCAATAATTAATATGTTATTGTTATATATGATTATGAACTTTCTTGATTCTTTCTATGATTTGATTTTCCTCAATCTAAACAGGAACTTTCTAATTGGATTGGCAAGGTTCGGCAAGGGTGACTGGAGGAGTATTTCCAGACATTGTGTACAGACTAGGAACCCGACCCAAGTTGCTAGCCATGCCCAAAAGTATTACATCCGCCTCCAGAAATCTAATGTTGCCCAGCAAACTGCCAATTCAACCATGGCTTTGTCTTCCCGTTCATCAAAGCCCGGTGATCGTGACACTTCCACCTCTGGCCAGTCATCTACCGGAATCCCATTTCATCCATACCAGAGCTCATAAGCATGAATTAATAATATGCAAATTCAGTGTGTTTTTTTACATATTTATCTTTATTTTTCTGTACTGCATTTTGTGTTTTAAGTGGTGTTCATTTTCTACTGCAAAACTGTTGAATCGAATCATTATAGACTTTGTGTGTGAAAATTGGATATTGTTGGAGACTTGAAGTTAAGTATTATGGAAGTGCTAAGACTACTTAAGGGTAACTATTGGTTTAATGGTTAAGATTTAACCTAATAACTTTAAGGTTATGAATTCAAATCTTGAGGCCATCATTTTGTACATTATGCTAAAGGTTAGGTGTGTACTCAATCTTTCATTCCAAACACACATTAATATGTACTAATTTAGAACATATATTAATGTGTACTAATTTAACGTTGTTTTTTTCTAAGACTACGTTTGGATGACCAACCATTGCTATCAGGAAGGAAACGTAAGCCTCAATAAATTCAACCAAAACAAACTAAAGTCTTAGTTTCTAATCAAGTAACATCAGCTATATGAATCATTAATTTTTATTGTTTAAGGTTCTGAATTCGAAGCCTAATTCACTCTTGATACAGTGTATTTAATTTGTCAATACAAAGTGCATATCTACTGTCTTAAATTTGTGAAGAGGTTTATAGAGGTAAAGAAAAAGGAAAAGAAAAGTTAATGAAGTAGATTTTGTTTTTGTTTTCCTTTTTCACTTTCCCATTTTTTTTTTTTTTCACCATTAAGTAGTGTGCATCTTATTGTCAACATAATAGATTATTACATGTAATATATATTGCAATATGTACATGTACCTTTCTCTCCGTTCTTTTTGTCCCAAATTTTGTCTCTCTACAATATATACAATGAAACTAAAAAGACTCATCGCATAATACACAAGTGATTTGGCACAACAAAAAAGACGATAGAGAATTCATAATCACATAACATTCCACTTCGTGTCAAATGTGGAAAGTGAGGGTTGGAAATGTGGTTGTTAAGAAGGGTAGAGTTGTTGATCTCTTGTCGACAGTTCGTGTTTTTTATGTGGGCCTCGGATGCTCTCTTCCTTGGCCTCCTTTTATTGATGTAAATTTAGTGTACTTCTATTTTAACTATGTTATCGGTTTAAAAATGGTATTAACTTGTTTTACATCAATAGAACTTTTCTTTCACTTATCATAAAAAATAAATAAATAAAATGTAGTGAAGCTAAATAATTTATTTTCTTTAGTAATTAAAATTACATAACATGTAGGGTTATAGGTTTCACTCTTTTGGTGTCTAAACCGAAAAACATCCCATTTCATCTTTGCTCATGCAAACCCTTGTTGACTTGAATCTCGAGTGACGGAATAATGGGGCCAAAAGCATTGTCGAAGCTCAGCTCTAGCGGATAGGCTAGCAGTAAGCTTGGCTATAACAAAACACTTGGCATAATGATACGAATCAGGCTTTAATGCGTTCAAATATATTGTCAAATTGTTCCGTTATATGCTTTTTTTTTTTAAATAGATAATTCGTTATTAAGTATTCTGTGCGAGTTTGAAATATGGTACACCTACCTAAAAACTTAACACATAAATCACCTCAAGATGAATATGTTCATTAATTTCATGTCCATGTATACCCTTCTAATGTTTGCTCTTGCAAACTCTAAAATTCTTTACTTAGGTTGTAAGAAATGATAGGGTTTAAAGTTTTCTTGCACAACCAGGACAAAGGTAGAGATCTTCCAGGAGGAGATTATACAGAGAAAACCAACCAGCATCACCAAAGTTGACTTTGCTCAATACTTTCACAATTACAATTTTACATGCCTCACATTTGGCTACAGAAATGAAACACACGTGTTCATGTGATGTAAAAATTAAATGTCACTCAAAAACAGGAAAATTACATTAAATTTTCGAGGTGGTTGCGTGTTGTTGCAGCAAGGTGGTTTTGGTTTGATTTGGTTTGCATGGCCTCTCCAAAAAATTCTATCTTTATTTGTATTTTTCTTACATGCTTCCTTCTCTGTCAATTACTATGGATTTGTGTTTTTCTCTCTTTTTCTTTCATTTTATTTTGTAAGCAACTCACTCAATAGATAAATAAGATGATTTCTCAAAAAATATAATCTCGACACATACATATATATATTAAAAATTATAAAAGGTTGTAGTCCAACAAACGAAACGCTTGTTAGAATGGAGTTTAAATAGGGTAAGGTATATGTTACCTTATCCCAATCAAACTTGCGCCGCTAGAAACAATAACTGAATAGTTAATAATAATGATGATGGAAATTAGAATTTTATACCTATTTGAGGTTTGATACCCATTGTCCATTGTAATTATTATTCGTTCCATCCAAAGAAAATTGGTTTACAAAATTATTTTTAATTTTTGAAAAAAAAGAAAAAACTATTTTTATGAGTTATTTCATAGAAACTTCAAGTACTTCATCAATCAATTTATAATTTTGATTATATTAAATTCATAGATATTAGTCATTAAATCGTTTTCATATTTTTTTGAAGACAAAATAAACTCTTCATTGACATAGGGTGATGCTACTTTGACTTTAAAATTAAACTTACTTTTAAAACTCAGTGATATGGCAGTCTATTAGAATATTTAAGATAACTCTTTCTTATTTTCTCTAATTATCGATCAATTATCGTAATTATATATTATTAAGTCTAAAAAATAAGTATAAAAAATAAATTTGTATATCATTTTCTTTTACAAAGCCTTGCCAACATTGCTTTATTCATTTTCTCTTTCTTTCTCTTGGCCAAATCTCTTCTTTAATCTTTTGGGTTCTCTCTCGTTTTTGTTTTAAGTTATTGTCTCATTTTGTGCAGCTAAATAAAACCATATCTCGCAAGATCCTCTGTTATTTATAACAAGTAGATGTAACACCGGGATCCATTGATTTTGTTCATGCCCATTTTCGTAAATTCATCAACCTTTCCATCCTATAAGTAACCAATTGACGGACTCTGAAAATTTGGAAAATGACTAGAGATCCAAGAAAATGAAGAAATGCTTCACAACAACTCTCAGTTGTGTGCTAGCTAGCTAGTTAGTGATTACCACTCTCTCTCTCTCTCTCTCTCTCTCTCTCTGATTATACACACACCGTTTTCTGTTGGTATGTAACCCTGGATATACAAGAAATGGAATGGTCAGACGTATATGAACCAACTTCTTCAGACGCTTATTTGCTGTCATCTTTGACACCCCAATTTGAAGTTGATGATCAGCAGTACTCTAAAGAATGGACTTTTGAAGAGAACAAGTTGTTTGAGAATGCTTTGGCCGAGTTTGGCCCAGACTCTCCAGCCTTCTTCGAGTATGTTGCTTCCAGGCTTCCCTGCAAGTCCATGAAAGAGATCAAAAGGCACTACGATAGCTTACTCGAAGACGTGGAGATGATCGAGGCCGGTCTTCTTCCCATACCCAATTATGTGAACACCGAGGGAAGTGAAGGAGATAACAATGCAGAGATTAGTAGCAAGAATGATCAAGAGAAAGGATCTCCGAGTACTAAACCTGCTCAAAGGACGTGCCCCAGTCATCTGAGGAGAAAAAGTGTTCCATGGACTGAAGAAGAACACAAGTATATATACTCTTCATAAGCCATTAATCTTTAATTTCCTTTTTGAAAGTTTTGGTTTGGTTTGGAGTAGTACTAATGTTTGTTCCTTTGTTGAACAAGGTTGGAAATTCACAGCTTTATATGTTTGCAGGTCTTGGTGGATTTTCAGTCTAATTTGTTAAGAATTGCAAGCTTTGGTTACCCAAAAAAAAAAAAAAAAAGGGAAAATTTTGCATGCTAGGTTTTTTGTGTTAGATGAGATTGATCTTGGTGCTTGATCAGATTATTCTCTAGTTTTCTTGGTTTTCTTGTGACAGTTTCATCACTTTCATTAAATCTTATAATTGAATTCAATGAGTTTAATTATGATGTTTCCAGTTATATTCAAGTTCTTTGATTGAGATCTTCTTCTCTTATTTTGTCCTCTCCCCCCGCCCCCAGGGTACACAATCTTTTTTTAAATGTGAATTTGAATGAAGATTGGACCCTTAAACATCTCTCCCTGATTTATTATTATTTTGGTTCTTTTCATTGTTATGGGCATTTCCTCTTTGTTGCATTTAGCCCATTATTTGTTTTCTTGTTTCAATTTTTATTTTTATTTTTGTCTGTTTTGGGCGTGTATGTACATGTCTGCAGGTTGTTCCTCATGGGACTAAACAAATATGGAAAAGGAGACTGGAGGAGCATATCAAGGTACTATGTTGTGACCAAGACCCCAACTCAGGTTGCTAGCCATGCTCAGAAGTTCTACAGGCGGCAAACCAGCAACACCCCAATTGACAGGCGCCGTCCCAGTATCCATGACATCCGAACCGTCAGTTCCTCCTTTCTCCCAATGCCTGACAGGCGCAATGAACTACTACAGCTGCCCGTTTCAATGCCCAATCTCTATGATGCTAACTATGGCATGGTTCCGGAGCACAACAACAACAACTTCGCTACAAAGACCCCGGTTTTCCCACCAGGACCTAACAACAACTTCAATGGTTGTGAACTGCCCAACTTTGCTGCGGAGACCCTGGTTTTCCCTCCAGGACCTAACAACAACTTCAATGGTTATGAACTGAACAACTTGGCTACAGAGACCCTGAATTTCCCACCGGACCCTCCGCATTCCCTATGGCCAACTCCATGATCAACCAGCCCACCGGCTCGTACCCTCATCCATCGTACCAATTCCCTTATCCAATGAACTATCCTTGACATCAAACTAAGCTTTGAGACACCGACCAGGCAGTGCTGTTGATCTTTTCTTTTTTGCTTTTAATGTTGGAAAAACTTAAGATGAAATGAAATAATATAATAACATATGTAATAACTAGCCTTATCAAGGCTTACAACCTCAGTTAATTAAAGTCTGATTTGCAATGCAACAGTTATCTTTTTTCTGATTTCCTTACGCTGGATTAACTGTGTGAATTAACATATATACTGCAAAAAGTTACTACATAGATTCAAATAAATGCTATCAAATGAGAGGAAACTTCTCACTCTTATAGTCTTATTTTAAATTTTTGTAGTTCACATATATAAAAACTTTCTAAAGATCTTTTTACTTTCTAAACTCAGTAAAATCAACGTAATGAGTGAAAATCAGCTATCATCTGTAAGGAGTTTTTAAAAAACAAAACAAAACAAAAAGTACTAATTTCCCCTTTTTTGAACACAAAATTGTGTTTAAATGTATGTGCTTTTTTCGAAATTTCGCATATAAAATCCAGTTGGAAAATTTATATATATATACATAATTGATGCGGGCATTGCATTTTTAGTACATTCGTTATCTGTCTAATAATAATTCCAAGGAAAGATACATGGGGAAGTTATAAATCAAGTCAATTTTTCAAAAATAATTATAGACATGAAAAAATTTATGACTTTAATAATTAAAATTTACTATTAATTTGGAAAAAAAAAAAAAAAATCAACCTTCAACTGATTTGTTATTTCCCCAAGATACATTTTTATTGACATTGTTACTATATAGATAGTATAATACTTGTAAATTAATAGAATAACAATTGACTAGACACCCTCATAAGAGATGGTGGCTGATATTGTGAAGAGTTTTCTTTGAATAAACTTGAAGAATAAAAAGCATGTAGCTACTATGGAATTAAGAAATACTTTTCGTGATATAACTTGGTGAATAAGGGCATAGTCAAAAGAATCTTAGGATGCCTCGATGAATGTCGTTATGCAATTCTACTTGAGGAACATAACGTGCAATCATTATCATGCCCATCAAAATTCAAGATTCAGGTGTTTTTGAAGAAGAAGAAGATTCAATAGTGATTTTTCAAGTCAAGAAGAATATCGTCTCATGTCGTTTGGATATTGACAAAAATCACAAAGTTGAGATTTTCGTTTTTGGTTGTACGCACAATATGATTTCACATGAGGCTATCAAATACTTGGCCTTTAAAAGTGTAAAAACAATGCTTCTACGCTTCATTGGTTTCCTGGTCCACAAAATTATACGAGTAAGAAATTGTAAAATAACATGAGAAAATTATAAGCGGTTAGAGGATAAATAAATTAGAGACATTTCAAAGCAACACATGGTATAGTTAACAAAGAAGAATAATTGCCATAAATTGTCAATAAAGGTGGTTTCAATGCGACACATATCTTCCATTGAACTACAACGTGATGTCGATGGATATCACAACAACTTACTTTGTGGATGGTTGTGAGATTGATTAGAAACAGTTAATATGATTAGAAATGATTGATGTATGGAATTGTTAGAGATAATCTAAATATGTGCACTTTTAACTTTTCACAAAAAGATATGTAGAAAAAAAATAAAAAAGTAATGTGACATAAATAAGTATACTTATCTAAATATAAGTACACTTATTTAGGAGATGACAAACAGACTCTTAAGCGCTAGCCATGGTAATGCATCCTCAAGTCATACAATTCATGCATCCTTATCCTATTCATAGTAGCTTGACGGAGTGTTATGACTAAGAAATTGTACTTTTGGCAACTAAATTTTTAGTCGCCAAAAGTCAGATTTTAGTCACCGAAAAGTTTTTCGACTAAATAGTTTGGTCACCAGCTTGGTCATGGCAAGACGGTCGGGGAAGTATTGGCAACTAAAAAAAATTTTGTCATCGAAAGTCCTAAATTGGCGACTAAACAATAGTTGCCAAAAGTAAAGATATTGGCGAAAAAAAAACTTTAGTCATGATAGGCTAAATTGGCGACTAATCTTTTAGTCGCCAAAAGCTTTCAAAAAAATTTATATCGCATTTTCAGCGACTAAAACATTTAGTTGCCAAAACTAAAATTATTTAGGACGACTAATTTATTTAGTAGCCAACCAGTTTTTTTTTGTTTATCTTATTTTTTTTAGCTACTAAATGTTTAGTCGCCTAAAGTATAATTTTTTTTAACTACTAAAAATTTATTCGCCTAAAGTCTATTTTTTTATTTGGCTACTAAAATTTTAGTCGTCAAAAGTTTTTTTTTTCATTTTATTTATTGTTAGCTACTAACTATTTAGTCGCTAAAAATATTTACTGCTTTTTTGGCTACTAATTATATTAGTGGCCAAATACATGATATTTTTTTTTTTTTAATTTGTCAATAACTTGTATGTATTTCATGCAACTGTAACATGCCCGCGGGGGACCTCGCTACAGTTCGGACTCGATTTTTGTTTGTTGCGGTTCTAAATCTGAACCAAAGAGTCCAACTCTGGCAAATCGTTTGAGAAAACAGATTTTTGAAAAGTAGTGCCAAACATGGACTGCTTTGTCAGATTACAGAGTCGCCACCTAAATATTTTTAAAATGGGAAATTTAGGAAACCCTGACTCGGTGCCGAAGGCCACGTGGCCGTCATCACCAAAGTGGTCTTGGCTCGGGAGCTTGGGTACGATCGGGGAAGGTCAGCTATGAGCACCCCCTTTCGCCCGGTCCGAAGACCGGCCTCTACTAACCGTGATATCCAATTTTGAAAACTTTATGCATTCTTATTCCGGTTATTAGCCTAGAATTACTATGTTGTGCGCACAGCAAACAAGTATAGACTAGATCGCCTAATTTGGAAATAAGCATTGCATATCCGTCTTGTTTGGAAAACAGTTTGAAATTGCTACTCGCGAGTAGGCTAAAACACGGATTTCAATGAGTATTCCCAACTCAAGTAATCCAACCTCCACCCACAGGCATTCAAGCAGTTTATCACATAAACACTTAGCCGCATGGCAGGCATACTGTCATGTTAACATTCACACGCATGCGACATGCTAAAGCATAAAACTTACATCGTACTCCGTGCCAAAACAAGAAACCAATTAGCAAAACATGCATGACCTAGTTTATGTTAAGTAACTAATGCATCGCATACGGAATGTAATCTAAACAGGCTCGGCTATCCTAAGCATGGCACATGAAATGCAACAACTATCACGTATTCAATTTGGAATTGAAAGTACGATGCAGTTTGTATGATGTACCGAGCCCGATGTAAACAAATGCATGAATGCACGCATGCATTGCATAAGGTATGCTAATTTAGATGTGCCCTAATCTACCATCATAAGCAGGTAAATAAAAGGGTAGAAAGAAATGGGGGTTGGAAGACATGCACCCACTCACGCACACTTATTACAAATTTACCCTCGCTCGGAGGGACCAAAAGAATAATACAAATTAATTAACTACGCAAGCTAATTAATTATTACAAATTAACTAAATTAATTAACAAATTAACTAAGTTAATTAAAGCAGTAAACGCCTCGGGAAGAGGGCTCAAATGCACGCGCGCTCGGAATTGGCTCGGAATCGCACTGCCATGCACGGATTGCCTCTGTTTCCCCTGCTATCCTCCTCTGAAAATTGCCAAAGTCCCAGGAGTGCCTCTTAGGGCACTGGGGAGTACCACCGGCTGGGGTAGAGCACCACCGGCTGAAGAAGGAGGCCACCGGCACTAGATGAAGTTATCGGCTGGCAATTGACTGCCGGTCGGCACTAAATAGTGCCGGCCGGCACTTAACACCTGCAGAACCTGCAACCCACAGCAGCAGAGGACAACAACATGCATGGCAATGTGATTCAAGGTATTTATGCACTATACACACCCCTTATCATGTTATTGACTCAAAGGGGCATGTGTCTCGATTCCCGGACCACCAATCGCGCATTTCCATGCATGATGGCCCTAAGAACCAAGAATGCAACTTTGATTTCAAATGCATGCAATGCAAACAAGCAAACAAGGGTGCTCAAACCTCTATCATGACTTGGTCAAGAGGCTTAGCATGCATGTCGATGCAATGAAGTCCTAAACATGTCAACTAGTATGCAATATGGCAATACAATGCAATCATGCAAGTAAGCATACAAGACAAGCATGCGAATCAATGGAAGGATGGTCTTATACATGAATTAGGCAACTCAAATAGTCCTAAAATCAGTGGCCAAAATGCTAAGTCAAGAGGGCCAAACACACATGCACACATGTATAAGTTAAGGCACCAACACTTAAGCATAATTAAGCAACTCTTAAACACATCTAAGAGGCACAAACATGGACTATTAGCATACATGAAAAGCTCTGAAATCATGCAAAACATGGTGCCAAACCAAGCTAAACAAGACCAAACAAAGCATGCAAATAGCCCGAGTGCTTGAAGCAAGGTAATGAGGCTTTGAACCACACTTGACAAGACCAATCATGGCAAGACTCGAGCAACCAAAAACAGGTTTTCAGCATGTGAAAATACACCCCAAAACTCACACTCACGGCATCCTAAAAGCTCTAAGCACACAAGCATGCACAAGGCACCCTTGAATGCATAAAAGGACACACCCTTAAAGCATGAAAGAGATGACAAAAATGAACATGTGAGCATGGATTAGGGTCTGAAATAGCATGTAAGAGGTTCCAAACCCTTGAAATCATGGAGGCAATGCATCCTACACATGCACCTACTTGAAGCATACAAGCTACAATGCAAAGGGGCTATACAAAGCATGCCAAGATTGACCCAAACAACCTAGGACAGACCTTATACATGGCAAAACAAGAACATTTCCAGTTTATGACCAGCCACAAAAATAGAAGCAAGATAGGCTAACAAAGCATGCAAAATTACGGTAAATAGAAGAGATTATGAAACAAGTGCAAGATAGGGGTCCCAAACAGGGTTGAGCCCTTCTTCAATGTTGAAGAAGGCTCAAAATAAGCCTCTTTGTAGTTTACATCGAAGCTCAAAAATACATGAAACTATGGCTTAGATATGAATCAAGAAAATGCTAGTTTAAGGGAAAAGTGTGCTTACCCTTGTAGACCAACAAACCAGCACCTCTTGGACCAAGTTTTGGTGCTCCTAAGCTCTGCAAATGATCTCCCAAATGCTGGAATGGAAGATGGAGGTGTTGTGCTAGGTGTTGTAGAGCAAATGATGCAAGAACCAAGGTGTTTGGAAGCTTAGATAAGATAGATATAGAGAGTTGTAGATATATATGTTGGATATATATGTCTACTCTCTGGTTTTTGCTCAAAAACTCTAACCCTCAACAAAGGAGGAGGAGGGTTGCTTATATAGGCCAAGACCAAGTCTAAGACTTAGTGGCTAAGCAAAGGAGAAGGGTCAAGGGGTGCAAAGAGTTTGTGGCTTCTAGAGGAAGCTAATACAGCTGGTAGGCTTCTTGAGGAAGCCAAGACAAGGGGTCAAGGCTTCCTCAAGAAGCCTTGAGCAAAGGGTGCAAACTAAGGGCCAAAAGGTGGTCAAGGGTGCAAAATAGGCACATGGATGCACGTGGATCTGCTTCTGTGCATCCCAGCTGGCACAACTGGTATGCACCAGGCTTGGAGGTGCAAAGGGGTCAGGTCGGCCAGAAAATTTGATCATCGGCCAAAACAAAGTGCCGGTCGGCACTATTTTCTGCCGGTCGGCTAAATAGAGTGCCGATAGGTGATTCCTAGGTCAAAAAATGGCCGGTGGGTATGCAAATTGAAGCCCCGGAAGTTAGCTTTCCAATGGCGCAAACCTTGCATCAAAATTCCTCCTATGCAAAAAGTTATGCCCTTTTCCGTGAAGCCGCGCAGACTCGATCCAACCGGGATGATGCCCAGCTTCAACCCATCATATCTCCTCCACCCGACTTGGCTCTTAGGAGATTCTTGAACCAAAAATGAAGCCCTGGAAGTCTTCTTTCCAATGGTAGTGGCCTCATATTTTAATTCCTCTTGTGCAAAGAGTTACGCCCGTTTCGGTGAAGCCGCGCAGAATTTTCTCCTTCCCGGATTCATGGCGAACTCCTTCTCCAACCTATCTTCTCCCCTCCTCTCCTCTTTTCTTCAACTCCAAACCCTAAACAAAGTGTTTTGAAGGGTTTGCCTCTCTCCTTGTCGAAGAAACTGAACCTGTGCCCTGCACATCTCTCAACACCGAGCAAACCATCAGTAATGCCCAAGTCTTGAGGGCGGTCAAAAACGGGGTGTCTACAGTTGCCCCTCTTTGACAGAACTCGAAAGTCATAAGAATGACGGGAGTGAATGTCAAAGCCCAGAGACGACCCATTTTTGACAAGGCCGAAGACTTGGACAAACAAAATATAGATGCATAAATGGTTGTGCCCGCAGGCTGCCTACGTATCCCTTTGCAAGGAATCAAACCAGCGTAGTTCAGGGACAAGATGCAAAGTGATGCACAATGCAAGTGCATAACTTGTGATCATGCAAAGGATGCTGTAATGAAGCAATTATAAATGCAACATTTTAAGCGAATGCTATGTAAGCAAGCAGACATGAACCAAACTACATCTCATGTAGAAAGGATGTAAGAGAATTATGCAATTCTCACGAATATGTGCGTTAGATACACAAAGTGAACGAAGTGTGATGGATACACTAAGTGGACAAACATGTGTGATGGATACACAAAGTGAAGAGAGTGTGATGGATACACTATATGAATAAAGTGTGATTGATACACTAAGCGAATACGTAATAGATATACTAAACGAATGTGTGTGATGGATACACAAAGGGAGCATGTGATAGATACAAAAAGTGAACGTGTGTGGTAGATACACAAAGTGAAGCGAGTGTGATGGATACACTATATGAAGCAAAGTGTGATGGATACACAAGGTGAGTGCAGTGTGATGGATGCACTGTATGAAGCAAAGTGTGATGGATACAAAAGGTGAGCATAGTGTGATAGATGCATAAAGAGAAAGTGTGTGATTGATACACAAAGCGAATGTGTGTGATGGATACACAAAGGGGGCATGTGTGATTGATACACAAAGCGAATGTGTGTGATGGATACAAAGCGAGTGTGTGATAGATACACTATATGAACTAAGTGTGATTGATACACTAAATGAATGAAGTGAGCAAAGCGTGATGGATACGCAAAAGGCAGACACAAAGTGTGATAGATGCACTAAGTGAGCAAGTGTGATGGATACACAATAGGTGAACACGAAGTGTGATCGATGCACTTAGTGAACAAGGTATGATTGATATACTAAATATGAACACGAAGTGTGATAGATGCACTTAGTGAACAAGTATGATGGATATACTAAAGGTGAACACAAAGTGTGATAGATGCACTTAGTGAACAAGTATGATTGATATACTAAAGGTGAACACGAAGTGTGATAGATGCACTTAGTGAACAAGTATGATGGATATACTAAATGTGAACACGAAGTGTGATAGATGCACTTAGTGAACAAGCATGATTGATATACTAAAATGAACACAAAGTGTGATAGATGCACTTAGTGAACGGGAGTATGATTGATATACTAAATGTGAACACGAAGTGTGATAGATGCACTTAGTGAACAAGTATGATTGATATACTAGATGTGAACACAAAGTGTGATAGATGCACTTAGTGAACGGGAGTATGATTGATATACTGAATGTGAACACGAAGTGTGATAGATGCACTTAGTGAACAGGAGTATGATTGATATACTAAATGTGAACACGAAGTGTGATAGATGCATTAGTGAACAAGTATGATTGATATACTAAAAGTGAACACAAAGTGTGATAGATGCACTTAGTGAATGGGAGTATGATTGATATACTGGATATATGAAGTGTGATTGATACACTAAGGGAATAAAGTGGGTATGTGCGTGATAGATACACAAAAAGGTAATGAAGTGTGATGGATACACTAAAGTAATTGAAGTGAACATGTGTGTGATAGATACAGAAAATGAGAATGCGTGTGATAGATACACTAAGTGAAAGAGTGTGATTGATACACGGAATGTAATGAAGTGTGTGGTTGATACACTAAATGAAATGAAACGTGTGATTGATACACTGAATGCAATGAAGTGTGTGATTGATACACTTGCAATAAAGTGTGTGATTGATACACTAAAGTGAGAATGGGTGTGATAGATACATAAAATGATAATGTGTGTGATTGATACACAAAATGAGAGAAGTGTGATTGATACGCTAAATGAACATGTGACAGATACATGAAGCAAATAGAGTGTGATTGATACACTAAGCAAACATGTGATATGAAGAGAAAATGGTGTGATAGATACACAAAGTGAGTGAAGTGTGATTGATACACTGAGTAAGATGTAATAGATACACAAAAGTGAATATGTGCGTGATGGATACACAAAACGAGAATGTGTGTGATAGATACACAAATAGGAATGTGCGTGATAGATACACAAAATGAAAAAGTGTGATTGATACACCAAGGCAAATGGAGTGTGTTAGATACACTAAGTGGAGCAAATGACTATGTGTGATAGATACACGAAGTGAATGGAGTGTGATTGATACACTAAAGCAAATAAAGTGTGCTAGATACACTGAATGAATGAAGTGTGATTGATACACTTAGTGAATGAAGTGTGATTGATACACTATGGGAATGAGGTGTGATTGATACACTATTCTGGCTTGAAGCAAACTTGGTCTTGAGCTTGAGGTAGAGGTACACTCATACTTCGGAGCATTGGCAAGGCCTGAAGAGGTACACACGGGATGTAGTCTCGGAACTTACTGAAGTTGAAACAAACTCAGATACCCGACGTTTTCCTCTTTTGCTTTTATTTTGCAGTCCGGAACCACATAGCTTCAGATAGGTCCTGGTTTTACTGTTCACACTTATCGGGGGTGGGCCCTGCAATTTTATGAAAGAACGAATCTGTTTTGCACAAATGTGGGGAATGGCACGGCACTCTGAGCACAAGATGATTTGATTTAATGAGCTTTTAACCGGATATTGAGCCTACGACTGAACACAGCGAAAAAGACTCAACAAAAGAAAACAAAGGTAAACAACCTAAACACATCTATTGACACTCGAAACGACTCAAAACAAGAATCGAGGCAGACAAAACAAAACACAAGACTCAAATGTGCACAGGGAGCCTGTTCCACCGGGTATTATTTCCCACCCTTTCTCATTTGTGATTCTCACATTACTCGGCCCTCAAGCTCTGTTTTTCTGAAAAGCCCTTTCCTCACTTTTCCTCTCAACGCACATCTCTCTATTCTTTAATCTCTCATTTTTTATCCCTCCCCAGAGTGGTTGGTGGATAGACAAGAAGTTGCGGGCTCTTGCCCCTAGCATTCTGCTAGATTCTCTTCTTCCGCTTACAACAGTGAACTTTCCCACAGAGGGATTGTGCCACAACTGGGTGTGTAGCAAATCTGCAGCTAACATCGGTTGATGATGCCCTGCTGGGGAGTTTGGACGTGGTTAGATCTGTCCAGATGAGGAAGTGGAACATCTCGCCCCATTCCAATTTATGCTTCGCACATGGCTTGATACCTCGCTGCTTGGAGGACGAGAGAGCTTTCAGCCCTTTTTGCTAACTTCAGTTGTGCCCTCTTCTGGCAGGTGGAGTGCCCTTCTTGGCAAGTATGTTGATGATGGGGAAAAGACAGAACACCTGACTCAACTGTGCCCCTAGTTCATCATTTTGACCATTTTTTGTTTTGGTTTTCTACTAAAACAATTTTGACCAATACGAGAGTTAGATTAACACACTTATTCAACTTTTTGATTTAAAATCATGCAAGTCAGGCTATGAGCACTGAAAATTTTCCTTTTTCGGGTCCAAGAAACGGTCCAGTTTTGGAAAATGAAATAGTTTTCGAGAAAAGAGTCAACCTCAGTAAAAATTCTCAAAAACTATTTTTGCAAACGGCCAATGCTCAACAAGCACGGAACCTACTCTTGAGATGCGCAACCTCGGATCCATAAGCAATGGAAAATTGCCCCTTGTCTGAAGGACACTGCATGGCAACGGAAAGTTGCCCCTTGTTTGAAGTGACACCGCGACGTTTTGAATGGCAACGGAAAGTTGCCCCTTGTTTGGATAGCATCGCAGCGTACTTGTAGTC
>JAPPVO010000467.1:0-26113 GCA_030407325.1 Camellia japonica | reverse complement strand
ACGTATATGGATACACACATATACATATACGGAGAAAATATATACATAGTTACATGTACACAGACATATACGTACATAATATAATACACACATACACAACGACACATACATATACATATCTCTCGCTCCTCCCCTGTTTTTGTCTCTTTCTCTCTTTCTTCATCTTCTTCGAGCATCGTGTCTGGCACGTGATTTCAACAATTGCGGCGCCTGACCGACTGGCTGTCCTAATTCTTCAACGCCTTATTCCAATCACTACAAGAATTTTCACTTTTGGCGACTAAATTTTTAGTCGCCAAAAATCAATTTTTAGTCGCCGAAGGGCTTTAGCGACTAAATTTTTTGGTCGCAGAATTAGTAGCTGAAGAGTTGTCGGGAAAGCTAATTGGTGACTAAAATTATTTTAGTCACCAAATGTATTCATTTGCCGACTAAATATTTAGTCACCAAAAGGTTGGACATTAAATATAATTAGACCATTTTCAGTGACCAAACTTTTAGTCGCCTAAAGTCCCACCTTTTTAGCTACTAAAATTTTAGTCGGCAAAGAGTTCTTTTTTGCTACTAAAAATTTAGTCACTGAAAGTCCCCATCTTTGGCTACTAAATGTTTAGTCGGCAAAGAGTTCCTCTTTTGGTTATTAAATATTTGGTCGCCTAAAGTTCTACATTTTTGACTACTAAAAATTTTAGTCGGCAAAGAGTTCTTTTTTGGCTACTAAAAATTTAGTCACTGAAAGTCCCCATCTTTGGCTACTAAATGTTTAGTCGGCAAAGAGTTCCTCTTTGGTTATTAAATATTTGGTCGCCTAAAGTTCTACATTTTTGACTACTAAAATTTTAGTCGGCAAAAGTGTTTTTATAATTTAGTTTTTTTATTTTTAGCTATGAAATATTTTAGTCGCCAAGTGTTTGATTTCCTTGTGACTACTAAAGTTTTAATTGCCAAATGTCTTTTTTTTTTTTTTGGCTACTAAAATTTTAGTCGCTAAATGTCTTTTTTTTTTTTTTTTGTGGCTACAAAACTTTTAGTCACCAAATGTCTTTTTCTTTGCTACAAAACTTTTAGTCGCCAAATGTCTTTTTTTTTTTTTTGCTACAAAACTTTTAGTCACCAAATATCTTTTCCCAATTTCTTTTTAGCTACTAATTGTTTAGTCGCCAAAAACATAATATTATGTTTTATCGCGTAATTATAATTTCTCCACAACCTATCTATATACAATGCAACCTGTAATATGTATAAAAACAAAATGATACATACTATCAATCATTCCACAATCTGCATCCATATACCAAAAATAAATACCATTAAATATCAAAGTCCATACAAATCAACTATTGTCCAAACTAAAATAATAATTCCATACAAAATATATCATACAAAAATCAAAGCCCTCCGTATACAAAAAAATTCATTTACTACCAAGCGAAATTACCATTGGGCATGGTACAAATTACAATGGTAATTTGTACCACAACAAAAGGTGATATATGTACCACGACAAAAGTTTTCTATGGACCATGACAAAACATCCTATATGTACGCCGACAAATGGTATATATGTACCGTGACAGAAGGTGATCTATGTACCACGACAGTCGTTATTTGTTGATTGCCAAAAGTTTTCTGTATCAATAATAATGAACTACACAAAAGTTGAGGACGACAAAAGTATTATATTAGTTCTACACAAAAGTGAAAAATTCTTCTTCATACACCAATATGGATTATCCACAAGTCCACGCAACAAAGTCATCTACAAAGAAAAACAAAAAATGAAACATTAGAATTGGTTACAAAATATCAATTTAGTCAGCCATATGAACATGTTCTAACATGCATTTAAGGTAGAACAATTGAGAAATGTCTTCTTGGAAATAAAAGAAAGTATATATATGTATCATGCAATATTTATTCCAACCAACTACACAAACAATGTAATATGTAATTTCTTCGTCCTATAAATATATAAAGGTAATTATTAGAATATGTAGATGTTATTTTAATAAAGTTGTTGTTTTTTTAACTAAGTGTTGCAAGTTTTTTGACTAAGTATAAGGCGTATTTGGGGGCTGTTATGAATTTTCGCCCCCGGAAAGCCCTTTTTCGAGTAAGTTTAGGGTGTATTCGGCTCTAACTCCCAACTTACGGGTCCGAATTACGTTCCGTTAGATCTCACAAGTCCTATTTGTCATGGCGAAGCTATCCGTGTGAGCCACGCGGTCGTTCGGGGGTTGTTTCAAATTTTCGCCCCCAAAACGCCATTTTTCGACTAAGTTTAGGGCGTTTTCAACTTTAACTCCCAACCTACGGGTCCGAATTACGTTCCGCCAGTTCTCATAAGTCCTATTTGTCATAGCGAAGCTATTCATGTGAGTTAAATGGTCGTTCGAGGGCTGTTTTGAATTTTCGCCCTTGAAACGCCATTTTTCGACTAAGTTTAGGGTGTATTCGACTCTAACTCCCAACCTGGGGGTCCGAATTACATTCTATCAGTTCTCACAAGTCCTATTTGTCATGGGGGAACTCTCCGTGTGAGCCACACGGTGGTTTGGGGGCTGTTATGAATTTTCGCCCTCGGAAAGCCCTTTTTCGACTAAGTTTTGGACGTATTCGGCTCTAACTCCCAACCTACGGGTCTGAATTACGTTTCATCAGATATCACAAGTCCTATTTGTTATGGAGAAGCTATCCGTGTGAGCCACACCGTCGTTCAGGGGCTGTTTTGAATTTTCGCCCCCGAAACGCCCTTTTTCGACTAAGTTTAGGGCATTTTCGGCTATAACTCCCAACCTACAGATCCGAATTACATTCCTCAGTTCTTACAAGTCCTATTTGTCATGGTGAAGCTATCCGTGTGAGCCACATGGTCATTTGGGGGCTGTTTTGAATTTTCGCCCCCGAAACGCCATTTTTCGACTAAGTTTAGGGCATTTTCGGCTATAACTCCCATCCTACGGGTCTGAATTACGTTCCGTTAGTTCTCACAAGTCCTATTTGTCATGGGGGAATTGTCGTGTGAGCCACATAGTGGTTCGGGGCCTGTTTTGAATTTTCGCCCCGGAAAGCACTTTTTCGACTAAGTTTTGGACATATTCGGCTCTAACTCCCAACCTACGGGTCTGAATTACATTCCGTTAAATCTCACAAGTCCTATTTGTTATGGTGAAGCTATGCGTGTGAGCCACATGGTGGTTCGGGGGCTGTTTTGAATTTTTGCCCCCGAAACGCCCTTTTTCAGCTAAGTTTAGGGCGTTTTCGGCTCTAACTCCCAACCTACGGGTCCGAATTATGTTCTGTCAAATCTCACAAGTCCTATTTGTTATGGCGAAGCTATCCATGTGAGCCACATGGTGGTTCGGGGGTTGTTTTGAATTTTCGTCCTCGAAACGCCCTATTTCAACTAAGTTTAGGGCGTTTTCGGCTCTAACTCCCAACCTACGAGTCCAAATTACGTTCCGTTAGTTCTCACAAGTCCTATTTGTCATAGAGAAGCTATCCATGTGATCCACATGATCATTTGGTAGCTGTTTTGATTTTTCGCCCCTGAAACGCCCTTTTTCGACTAAGTTTAGGGCATATTCGGCTCTAACTCCCAACTTACGGGTCTGAATTATGTTCTGTCAGTTCTCAAAAGTCCTATTTGTCATTAGGGAACTGTCTCTGTGAGCCACACGATGGTTTGGGGGCTGTTTTGAATTTTCGCCCCCAAAACGCCCTTTTTCGACTAAGTTTAGGGCGTTTTCGGCTCTAACTCCCAACCTACGGTTCCGAATTATGTTTCGTCAATTCTCACAAGTCCTATTTGTCTTGGGGAAGCTATCCGTGTGAGTCACACGGTAGTTCGAGGGCTGTTTTGAATTTTTGCCCCCGAAAATCCCTTTTTCGACTAAGTTTAGGGCTTATTCGACTCTAACTCCCAACCTACAGGTCCGAATTATATTTCATTAGTTGTCATAAGTCTTATTTGTCATGTGGAAGCTATCCGTGAGAGCCACACGGTGGTTCGGGGGCTGTTTTGAATTTTCTCTCCCGAAAGCCCTATTTCGACTAAGTTTAGGCCGTATTCGGCTATAACTATAGTAAAGCCATAAAAAGTTCCTAGTGGGCTAACTAAGTGCCAAATGAGAAGTTAATGCATGTGAAATCTGATTCAGAATTTCTGAAAGAAAATTTTCATCCTCCAAGTTAAGGGAGCTCCTAGTTAGTAGTGAAAGCTATAAAGGAAGAGCACCACATAAACAGACAGCTAAATGATTTCTTATCAGAAAGTTGGCTAACATAAAGGCAAAAGTGATTTTAGTTCAAATAGGAATCTTAAAGGAATTATAAAAATAACCAAAACTGACCCAAAAACGCTAAAGAAAGTTGTCAAAGTAAATAGATAAGTTTGAGTAAAAATGAACACATGCACGCGCGCACAGATTAACTACATGGACCAAACACGTGAAAAAGTACATAAACTATCTTAAAAGGCTTCAAAATTTCATATGGTTTATGAAAGATTAATCACAAGGACCAAACATGTGACGAAGTATCACATAAACTAACTAGCCAATAACAACTATCTTCATTTTCATTTCTCTTTCGGAATGTTTAAGATGATGCAGTTAAAACTCACATTAAGTGACCAAAGTATAAGGTTCTTTTTGTGCCAGTAATGTTGATTTCCAGTTCCACAACAAAAACTCATCTCTAAACCATAAGGATGCTTGATCTCCTAATACTTACATTACTATGATTAATAACAAAAAATTATCAAAAAGATGTATAATTATCTGCACAAAAATAAGGAAAAGATTTTCCCACCTTTATATTTGAACAAGGCAACTTTACGACAATTGTTTCCCTTCATCCTTTCCATATATACGCTAAAGTTCACGAGTAGTAGCTAGGAACGATTCTGAAGCAGAGAAAAAAGAGTGCATGTGAGCAGGAAGGCATTGTATCAAAACATTTTGAACTGTCACTCACCGATAACTAAACCAAATAACTTGAATTACCTTTCCAAAGACGGAAAGATTTGTGTATGTTGTTTAACAATGGGCACATTTTCCTCATATCTACTTTGGGCTAAAGCTGGATGGCAACCAGTAAGCAAAGTTGGAGCAGTCAAATGCAATAGAGAGGACTCAAAAACCTAGTGGATTCTATTAAAAAACAATGGTACGTTGCGAATAAAATCAGGTTTCTCTATGTATAACACGCGTAAATCTAAGATTAATTAAGTCTCCTAATCAACCTTATGTATTCCTGTACTTTACTTGTATTCTGTGAAATGACAAAATGATTGGATCATTTCTTACCAAAGGACTTGTGTATGTTGCTCATTAATTTAGGGCCACATACATTATATATTAAACATTTGCATATACACACACAACATTATTATACATATCTACACAACATTATATATATACACACACATTCACTTGCATATATTATACATCATGTTTGAAATTTATCATAAATCCTTGAGCTCTTCAACTTTGCGGATTCAGTCAAACCATCCTTAAGTAAAAAAATAAAATCCAAAATAAAACTATAGAAAGTAATAAACAATTAAAATTAGAGGAAAAAAAAAAAAGAAGACAAGATAATCATTGGAAATTCCACATCATGAATTTATGATGAAAGCAAATTTGAGTTTCTCACTCAAATCACCATCTCTAATACATATAAATATATACCAACATCAAGAGTTGGCAAAAGGATCATTATTCCAATTAGTTAGCTACATGAATTATGCAGAAAATTGTTTTTATGATGAGTAAATAGCAATTCTGACTTTCCACAGCCACCGACTACTCTCGACACTCTTAGGAATTTTGTTTGAAGGCGTCATTCAATCCCCCCCCCCTCTCTCCCCAAGTTAGAATTATATCAAACTAACCTCAAATAGATGAAATTATTCATAAAATAAAAATTCTTTGAGCTCAATGGGGTCACAGTACACCAAGCGCAGCCCCTAAAATTATTTTAGCTCAATGGGATCACAGTAGAGTAGTTAGTCATCTATCATGCATCAAATTTAATTTTGAACTTTCACATGAATAATTGACAAATCAAGGCGATTATCTTTGCTTATTCACAGTGAAAATGTAGATATTCCACTATCCATTGTCTTCAAAAACAAAAATCCAACTGACAAAACCTTATTTACTTATCTTTTCTATTCTACAATTTAGATGGTAAGAGCAACAAATTCTTTTCCAAAAAGATTTAATTTCCAACCAAAGAAGAACAAATCCTACAAGTAAAAACCTCAATCAAATCCTTTCATACAACTTCGAACTTTAAGGTTTCAAATTCCCATGGGAATTGCTAAGAAAGCAGAGAAATATGAACCAATCAAATTTTACTCAAACGAATCTTCATCAATCTTCAACGAGTGAAAAACTAATTTCTCCCAAGTAATACTAAAGTTTTCAATCACTTTTTTCAGCAACCAACATACCCAAGGAGGCCATATTTAAATACCCAAACAGTACCCCTCCCCCCCTAAAAAAAAAAAAAAAAAAAAAAACTTAAATCCAAGTACTTAAATCCCTACATCTCCTCATCAACCAAGTAATACGTCCACAGTTCTACATATAACATAAAATCAAAACATAGAAGGAAAAAAAAATGAACAAATAAAGATTAACCGCGCAGGTAGGGGTGGAATAAGTCTAGGTTGCAAGGTATGTATATAAAAAAAAATTGAGTTAGTTTGGTACATGAAGAGAAGTATGTCATGAAGAGAAAAATAAATAAATATAACAAGCATTTTTAAAATAAAATAAAATAAAGTTTTGAACTATTAATTAGATCCCAAATTAGACCAGTTTTAAGAATTTTATTGATTGATATAAACAAGTAAATAAAAAGAAAAAAATAAAAGGTAGGGAGCAACACTTAGAATTCTTATAATGAATGCCAAAACTCATCAGCAGAAATTGTGGGCAACACAAGAAAAAAAAAATGCATAGATGTGATGTGATAAAATACACAAACTTTAAAATAAGCAATGCATAAGTAGTTGGATTGACCACAAATGGCAATAACATAAGATTAAACAGACAACGAACTTAAGAGCACTAGTTGGATTGACCATATATGGCAATAACACTATCTCTTAAACACCATTAGCTCCATTACCCCTTGAAGAAAATAGCTCAAAAAAATAAAAAACTAGAAAACAAAATTGTTGAATTGAAGATCGATATTGCTAAACTAAGTAAAGAGCAAGACAAACAATATGTTTGGGTAATCTAACAAATAACATATAGATTGAATAAAAAAGGTTGATTGAGAGAGAGAAATAGAACTGAGACCTTTTCTAGGGATCGTGTTGGGATTTGGCGGAGATGGAGCGCTAGAGAGGTGTATGAGCTTCAAACAAAACAAGCAATCATAGAAGTGGAAACCCTAGAAATCAAAATCAAAATCAAAATCAAAATCAAAAAGATGAGAGAGAAGAAACTGAATTAATTGAATAAATTCAATAAAGTGTTGCTCTGTTTTTTCATGCATATCTAAGTAAGTTAATCGAATAAGGGATGTAATTCAAGGCTCTCATATTCCCAAACTCCAAATAGATATGCAAACACCAAATTAATCAACTAGAGACTGAAAAAATAGATATGCAAGCAACAATATATACCGAATTAATTGAATGAAGAACCTGATTCAAAATCAAATCAAAATCAATTCAACAAGGGAAACTTAATTGGTAAATTACGGAAACTCCTATACCTTTATTAACTTATGTAGATTAGACTTCAAACCAAATCAAGGACCCAGATACCTTTATTAAATCCAATTGACACAAGTCAATGAACATATAATCTAGTATGATAGCATCACATTATTTCTTGCCCTCACATGATAAGTATTTATAAGCATGCTTATGTATATTAGACTTAAAACCAAATAGAGGACCCAGATACCTTCATTAAATCCCATTGACATAGGTCAATGAACATATAATCTAGTAGATGACGGCATCACATTATTTCTTGCCCTCATATGATAAATTTACAATACTCAAATGTTAGGTGAAAATGATGACTTATCTGGCCCGAAAATGACAAATTCTTGCTCAATCCAACTTGAATTTGGGATTTCTGTGTAAAAATCAACACAAACCCTATACTAAGTATAGGAAATCAACACAACATTAACTCAAATTAAACAACAAAAATCATACAAAACCCTAGGGTAAGTGCGAGAAATGGGGAAATAGAGGAAGGGAGAGAGAGAGAGAGAGAGAAACCGAGATGCACAGAGAGGGAGAGAGAGCTCCCTCGACAGATAGAGATAGAGACTGAGAGCGACAGAGAGGGATAGAGACTGAGAGCGACAGAGCGAGACAAACATACCTGTGATTAAGTGGCACTGGTGGTTTACAGGTGGCGGTGGCGATGTGCGACGGTCTCTGTCGCCGGTGGCCAATGATGGTGGTGAGCGGGGTGAGGCTTGGTAATGTCGAAAGAGAGTGAAATTTGTTTGAGACAGTATATATCATGTGAGTGTGTATGAGAGACAGATATCGGGTGCCAAACTATATTGGTTTCCCTCTAAAAAACAAAATTTCAACTTTTAGCGACTATTTCACATTTTAGTCGCCAAATAGTACTGAATAACGACAACCAGTTTTGTAGCCAAAAGATTATGCATTAACGACTAATATATTGGTAGCCAAAAGTATCTTTTGGCGACTAAACTATATTCTTGTCGGCAAATCAGCTTGTTCTGCCACTAAACTTAGAATTAGTAGTGTAAAATATTAACTTTTGGCGACTAATTGTTTTTTAGTAGCCTATAACTATATATTTCGCAACTAAATTTTTTTTAGTCGCCTAAAAACAATGTATGTCGACTAAATTAAAATGGTAGCCAAAATTTGAACCTTTGGCGACTAAAAAAAAATTAGTTGCCAAAAGGACTATTTTTTGCGACTAAATTTGCTTTAGTCACCAATTTTGGTCGCCAAAATGTGTAAATTCTTGTAGTGAATGGTTCTTCTCTTTGTCATTTTCTTCTTCTTCTTCTTCGCTCTCTTCTTGAGTTGAGGCCTACGAGAGGGAGACAGAGCAAAAACCTTCAAACTTTCTTTGTCACCACTCTGCAACCTCTTTCTTTTGCATTATTCTCCTCTATCATGGCCTCTTCACACGATTCTCTCACAGAGCAAATGCTATGTATAGCCCAGCTACTCTTCTATAAAAAACAAAGAAGAGAAACATTTAAAGGTGTTGTTTAGAGTAAATGAAAGAAAATGAAGTAGAAAGAACATAGAAAGGATAGTGAAGGAGAGAAATGTACCCTGAAGGTTGTTGATGAGATGTAGAGGCTAGGCTTACGTAGTACTATATCAAGAGGGCATGCAATGTCTTACTCGTAGAATCACTGCAAGCCTATCTGACGGACATCCTCCAGTGGAGCATAAGCATCGAGGTTAAAGTCATCACCGGCCATCGACAATCTAGGCCAAGCACAAGTCATAAGTCAAACAGTTGGAAATGTTGTTAAAAATGGTGAAAATTACAAAAAATGGACAGAAAATCGAGTCAAAAGTACAAAAATGAGAAGCTAGTTGGTAAATGGGCACAGCAGCATGGCAAAGTGTGGACGCGCCCGAACGTCCCGGGAAAATCCCATTTTGTTCATTGGGCTCACTACAGTTCGAACTCGACATCACGGTTTTGAATCTAATCTCGCATAGTGCAATGCAAGATCGATAAATCACCAAAGAGTCCAAATCGGGCAAATCATTTTGAAAAACTGATTTTTAGAAAGAAGTGCCAAACATGGACTGCTTTGCCAGATACAGAGTCGCCACCTAAATATTTTATTTTGGGGGAATTTAGTAAACCCTGACTCGTGCCTAAGGCCACGTGTCCGTCATCACCAAAGTTGCCTCGGCTCGGGAACTTGGGTACGATTGGGAAAGGTCATTTCATGAGCACCCCCGCTCGCCCGATCAAAGATCAGCCACTACTAAGCATGATATCTTGTTTTTGAAAACATATGTGCTCTTATTCCGGTTTATTAGCCTAGGATTACTATGTGATGCGCACAACATACGAGTATAGACTGGATTGCCTAAGTTGGAACAAAGCATCGCATATCCGTTTGTTTTGAAAATGGATTGAAGTTTGCTACTCGCAAGTAGGCTAAAACACGGGTTTCGACGAATTATTCCAACTCAAGCAACCCAACCTTCACCCACAGGCATTCAGGCAGTTATATCACATAAGCACATAGCCTCATGGTAAGCATGCTATCATGACAGTCACTCACACACATGCAAGGATGCTAAAACATAAACACTTACCGAGTACTCCAAACCAAAGAAAGAAGCTAATTAGAAATCATGCATGAATCCTCACTATGCTAAGAATGCCTAATGCAACACATGCAAAAATGCAACTACAATAGGCTCGGCTATTCTAAGATGGCATATGAGATGCAACAATCGATATATGTATTCAACTTGGAATTGAAATACAATGCAGTTAGCATGATGCGCCAAGCCCGGTGCATGCAATACAGATGAATGAATGCAAACATGCGAACATATAGATGGTAATTGAAACATGCCCTAAGACTAACCATCATAAGCTGGTAAATAAAAGGGAGAAAGACGTGGGGTTGGAACACATGCATCACACACACGCACACTTATTACAAAGTTCGCCGTCTTGCGGAGGGTCTGAATAAATAATATAGAACCAACTAGCTAATCTAAGCTAATTAAACTAGTTATTACACAACCGAAATGAATAACGAATTACAGCTAAATATTACACAACATTAATTAATTAACAAATTAAACTAAGGAAGCAAATAAATTAGCATGCAAGCTACATGAAATGGGCTGCCTCAGCTCTATTCCAAATGATAAAGGATGCATGCATGCTCGAGTCGCCTTGTCGGGGAATCCATCGCGATGTCTCAACTCGCCTTTGTTTGCAATTGAACTCAAAAACTTACACAAAGCTCTAAGGAGATGAAACTCCACCCTGGGAATCTAGGGGAAGGCTACCGACCAGCTATAGGCATTGGAGACCACCTACCGACCACCCTTGGTGGTGAAAACCAGAAAAGGTGGTCGGCCTGCCAGAAAACCTGGTCGGCCGGCCAATTTCTTCTCCTGGTTTCTGCATTTTCTGCAACAAAGGCAAGAGAGAGAGAAGGCAAAGTATTTTCAACATATGTGTGCCCGACCACTCTCCCCGTCATTGCATAAGCTCTAGGGAGTGTAGCCCTCGATCCTCGTGCCATCAATCACGCATCCCGATGCATGATGGCTGAGGAGTCGAATTGCACGACTCAATGTGAAATGAATGCACATGTAAACACCTAAAGCCAACAACTCTATCATGGATAGTCAAGAGTGTCGGTGACCAAGAATCGAGGCACGTTTCGTCACTTTGAGTACGAAACGTCCCTCGTTTCCCGTGTTTGGACTAAACCCTACTCCAAACACAATGCAACAAACAATGTATGGACAAATGCAACTCTAGCATGCGATCTAAATGCAATGCAACTAAGTGATGCGAAGATGCACGGAATGACATGCAAGCATGCAGATGGCATACACAATGCTATGAACTAATCAATGGCATACTCAATGCACATGGATTATATGGCATGCATACACAATGCACTAACATACGCAATGTTATGAACGAGGCATGCGCAATGCAATGATCAAACATGCGATAACATGGACTATAGGGCATACACAATGCAAGATGGACTTAAACCAAGATGGATGGGCCTCGGCCACACCCAAATCAGTGGCCAATATGATGAAAATGAGGCAACAAGGTACATGCAAACATGCACAAATGCAAGGGACCAAACCTAAAGAACAAAGTGCAACTCTACCAAAGCATGACAATGATGGAATATGGCATACAATGACACATGTTCCAGCTCTGAAATGACATACAAGATGGTCCTGAATCATGCAAACAACTCACCCGATGCTTGTTGGATGGTACAATTACCGAAACTAGTGAAGTGCATTACACTAGAGGTATGCAAAGCGATGCCCAAATGACCAAACCAACCCCAAACAATCCCTATGAAAACCCAAAACAGTGGCAAAATGGACTAAAATGATGGCTTGCAATGCACAAAAATGAAGCTCATGCAATAGCCCAAAATGAGGCATACAAGCACAACTCCCAAACACATTTAAAGAGTGGAAAACATGGGAATATGACACAAGTATAAGTTATGAAATAACATGTTCAATGATGCCAAAACATGAAAACAACTCAAGTTAAGCATGCAAGAGGCTTCAAAACTCGAAGCTAGGCAAGGGTATTACACTACAAGCATGCATGGCAAGCATCATTCGACCATGGGACTTCAAAACAGAGCTAAGGCAGCCCAAATCATGAATAAAATCAGTTTAGAACATGGCCAAAATATGCTAGAATCAAGGGCCAAAACAACATGCAATGTGAGCTAGTGAACATGGATTACACTACAAGCATATGAAGCATTCAAGAGGCCACTAAACCAGAAAAAGTCAGAGACATGACATGCCAAATAAAGCCCAAAAACCCACTGAAACATGATCAATGCATGCAAGAATGTCATGCTCCTTTGATAGGCTATAAGAGGGGTTATTCCACACATGCAAGAGACACACCCAAGGTGACAAAACCAACTCTGGACAGAGCCTAGGCAGGCCCTAAAAGTCACCAAAAGGGGCCTGAACCAAGGCTTGGAAGTGTGAAAACAAAGGCTCCTTTGTAAGGCCGAAAATGCTAGTAGACAAGACAAGGAGAGAAAGGGTCACCCCTCTCTGATTTTGGCCCTCAAAACCACATACCAACCACTGAAAATCTGCTAGATTTCAGTGGCTAAAGGGCCAAGCAAAGGTTAACGCAAAGGCCCTAAGGCATGGCTCAAAACAAGGCAAAATAGAGCATGCAAGGGGGGTAGATGACCCACAACAACAAAATGGCCTTAAACAAACATGAATAATGCTTAAAAATAAAGCTTTTTTCAGTTGACAACAAACCTCAAATAAGCATGTAAATGAGGCTAAGAGAAGGATCAAAATAATGCTTAAAAGAGGGAAAAGTGATTACCCTTGAAGCTCAGCAAAAACCAGCAAGTTTCTGGACCAAAAAAACCAACTCTTGAGCTCTCTCAAGACCCTCCAACAGCTTAGTAACAAGGTGAGGGTGTTAGGCTATTAGGTTGTGTGCAATTGGTCAAGAACAACACCCCTTTTGGCTCAAAGTATAGAGATATATAGAGAGATATATATTTTTTCCTTAGAGAAATTCTGAACCCTCTCAAAGGAGGGGGAGGCCTTCCTTTATAGGCAAAGGAGGCCAAAGCTTCTCAAAGAAGCTAAAAAACAAGGCCAAAGATCCTCCATACACGTGTATGGAGGATGCAGTCTGTGCTTTCAGCTGGCACAGCTGGTACAACTGAAGAGACAAAACAGAAGGAAAGGGGCCAACCAGAAAAGGTGGTCGGCTAGCTACTTTTAGTGGTCGGCCGACCACCCTAAGTGGTCTCCTAGAAAAAAAGGTGGTCAGCCAGTCCATTTGATAGTCTCCCAACTGAATGCAAGCTAGTGGTGTGGTGGAAGACCAGTAATTATGGCCCAAAGATCAGGGAGACCAGTTTCCCGACAAGCAAATCGGCTAGCGAGGGAAAAGTGGTCTCCAAGGAGAAAAGGTGGTCTCCCACCCTTGTACCACTTCCCGAACAAGGAAAACAAGGTCCATGCCAAAAATGAACCAACACGGATGCAAAACGAGGGTTCGGGGGGCAAAGCACGCGGCCGGGTGCCCCGAAAACTGGCTGTTGAGCACGAAAAGTGGCGTACGACCACAAAGTGGTCTCCCGGACCACAGTGTCCCTCTAGACAGAGGAAACAAGGTGTGTGCCAAAAACCGTGCCAAACGGAGAACGTTAAGCAGTCCCAAACCGAGGCGTGCGGCCGACGGCTCCGAAAACCGGAAATTGGTCTCCAAACGGGAACAGTGGCCTGTGACCACGAAAAGTAGCCTACGGCCACTGAGAGATGGTCTACAAGACCTCTCCCTCCCTCCGGGAAGAGAAAAAAAGACTTGGTCCGCAGACCGAGTCAAAGCACAAAAAAAGTTTCGAGGCTCGGAGGCAAGACTCTCAGCCAAACTCCGAAACTTCAGAACGAGCACAACATGTGCAATCACTGAGCGCTCAATCGATGAAGTCTGAGTCTTAAGGTCGGTAAAAAATGGGATGTCTACACAAAGTAGTGAACAATACAGGTTAACAAAGTAAAGCATGAGAACCTACGGAAAAATGTGAAAAATTACGAGAAAAGTCTAAAAAATTCACAAAAATGCGATAAAAGTAAGGGAAAAGTAGATGTGAAACCAAAAAGCATGAAAGGTGGCAAAATACCTTATAATAGCCACCAAAGGGCTGAAATCAACTTTTGTTCGGCTGAAAAATGAGAATGTCACACAAGAGAACCGAAAACTCGAACCGTAAACTGGACCACCAAATGGCGAAAGATCACGAAAGAGATGAAAAGAAGAGGCTAAAGAGAGAGAAAGAGGATTTTTGGATGGTGTGGAGTAGGAAATGAGGCTTAGGGAAGATATTTAAACCGTTCAGGCAATGAAAATTTTGAAAAGCCCCTCGCGACTGTTTACGTAGGCCACATGGCTGCACATCTCCTGCTTCCACACGTACTGTAGCTTGGCCCTACACGTGTGGTAGTTCTTCCCAAGCTCCAGGAAGCCTTTTTAAGGTCTATGTATGATTTTCAACTCAGTTTTGAATACCGATACATACTTATAGTATATCTAGTAATTTGAGTATTTATTGCATGCGTCACGAGGCACGCATTGCACTCAAAATAAAATGGAATCTTCCCCAACAGAAAAGAAGAAAAATAGGTAAAATCCCCATCATGGTATCTTGATTAGCAAAAAGTAAGAAAAAGGAGCCCAATTCATGAATTTGAGATATATAAGAATGGCATAGCTTGTAAGAAACAAATGTGAATTGAACAACCACCTTGTAAGGAGCAAATGTGGATTGAATATAAATCCCCACCTCGTAAGGTGCAAGGATGGAATAGGACCAATCTATAAACCCCACCTCGTAAGGAACGAGTGTGGATTGAACTTAAACCCCCATCTTGCAAGGAGCAAAAGTGGATAGAACTTTTAAACTCATGACTCGTGAAGAGTGAGCATGACTAAAATCATAAGGAAGCAAACTTGGAATTGCAAGGCAACAAAATAGGAACTCATTTAGATGGCAAAATAGCAAAATCAAAATTGCAAGGTAGCAAAATAGGAACCCATTTTCCCCTTATGTCTCGAAAGGAGAGAGCATGACTTAGATTGCAAGGTAGCAAAATTGGAATTATATGGCAGCAAAATCAGTACCCATTATTAAAATCCTCATACCTCGTAAGGAGCAAGCGTGATTAAGATCGCAAGGCAACGAACACAGAACCAACCTGAAAATCATTCAAAACTCATGGAACTTGCATGTTTTATCATCATATTTTGGCATCACTTGAACCACACCGCGGTATGTATTTTGGAAATTGTTTTTTCTTGAATGTTTGTAGGATTGGTGCACTTAGCCAAACCTAAAATGTAATGGAATAAAACTTGGTATAACTTCGGTACGATAAGGTGAGTATTGGCAGGTATTGTTCACTCACTTTTTAGAAATTACATGCATGGGTGAATTTTGAGTGCTTATTGCACACACTCACTCAACAATGAATTGTTGCACACCACTTGCCCCTAAACTACACTGATCTAATTCTTGCAATGAAGATATGTATTCCACCTGCAGGTTCGATCACTTACATGAATGTATGGCACAGCCTTAAGTCTTAGGGTTGTGTCAGTTGGGATGGTCTTGGATCTTTGACATGCATTCAACATCTTTTCCTGATTATCTAAGTTTTGTCACAGAGAGGCAACTGTAGACACCCTAATTTTGACAAACCCTAAGACTTCGGGTGCTTATAAGCTTCCCGATGATGAAATGATAATTTCTTCTTCCTTAAGGATGCTTAAGGTTGGTAAGAGCTACTATGTAACCCCGTTTTGGCCAAATATCATATTTATCCAAAATTAACCTTTTGGTCTCTGCCAAGGAGGTAAAGGTTTAGTTGAGTTTGAATTGGTAAATATTTTCAAAACCTTGACTTGTTTCACACAAACACATCAACTGAAAGTCAAACAGACCTACTTAAAAGAAAAGAGGGTCCAAAAGCCTAAAACCACGTACTTGTGCATGCATGTATGACTGGCATGCATGGAGGACACGAGCGCCCATGTTTGGAGGCCAAGCTGTATAATCGGCCACACAAGGATCGCACGGCTGCACATCTTACGCAAGTAGGTTGCGAGGTCGCACAACGATCGTGCTACTACACATGCTGCGCAATCAAGTCGTGCGACCGCACGTACTATCGGCAGTATTGAGTACATTTTAGCTTCGATTTGATCTGGAGGTACAAGGAGAAAGTGATAGGCAACCTTAGGGAGACCTAAGGCATTCCAGAACCTTCTTCTTCTGCCTATATATACCCCCCCTTCACCCCTCTTTGGAAAGGACCAAGTTTTGATCAACTTTTTGCTAAAAGTTGAGAGTTTTGAGAGAGAGACACAACTTCCCTTCACCTAAAACCCTTAGCTCTAAAATTTCTAACCCTAGCAGTAGCTTTTGATAATCCTAGAGTGCATCTAAGGTTGAAACAAAGCAATCAAACTTGAACTGATGCCTGAGGGAAGCTTCAAACAAGGAAATTATAAGGCATTCTTCGCTCTTGTTCACCTTTTTCTTGCTTTTTCTACAAAACAGTGGGTTAGTCCATAGAATTTTATTTATTTCAGTAACTTTTGGTCCCCCTTTTCAGTAGCTAATCATGTCTAGGTGTTAGCTTTGCATGGGTATCATGACACTTCTTAGTTTTGCATAATTTTTGGCTTTCTTCTTGCATGTTTTTATTTAAATGATGATAGTAGCATGTTTAGGTTAGTTTAGGTTTTATATTTGCATGCATTAAACCTAATTTATTCATTGTAATATTCTGCATGTTTTATTTGTTAGTTTTTTTTTGTGCATTAAATTATGTTAGATCCCTTAACCAGGCTTAGGATGCAATTGTGTTGTTTAGATAACATGTTTAGGATCATTGTACTTTTTTAATCATATCATGCATAGTTGGACGCGTGGTGGTGGAATCCGGCGAATTTTCCTAATTTTTCATAGCATATGCTCGCTTTTTGGTGCATTGTTTTCAATAATCCAAGTCTAAGTATTTTTTTTTCTTTTTACAAAATTTTGTGTTTTAAATGTTTTTATGAGTCTTGTTTAGTTTATATCTTGTTTATATCCATTTAATGACTATTTAATATGATGATGAAAATATAGTTGTATTCATTAGATCAAAATTGAATGATATTCATTTATTCAATCACTTAGTTTTAGGTTTAGTAATGATTTTAGGGTTTATAATGAAATTTGTGAAACATTTAATCACTAAAATCACAAAACAGAGAGTTAGTAAAGGTCAATCTTCGGATTGGGCAAAAGGGGGCAATTTTATTCAATGACCTTCCCCTTTTGTACCTTCATTTCTGAACCTTGATTATTTGGTTATGACGGATCAAGTGTTATACTTAGTTTTCATCATCAAAGTTTCTTAATTCCTCTTAAAATTAAGTGGCGACTGTCTAATGCAAGCTGGTACGGCATTAGGTAGAAACGCGCATTATACCCAAAAAGGCATAGCGTCTACAAAAGCCAACTCAAAAAAATCTCTAACCAAAATAATATCATAACCAACATCACAATAATTCATAGCTAGTACCGCAATAGGTCTGAACCATAGAACACAAAGGTCGTAACCAAAGGTGCATAAGGTGTGTACCATAGAATTTCCCTTGAGTAAATGATAAGAAATTATTTAATGATTATACTAGTGACGTAATATCACCATCATAGTTTACTTTTTTTGCAACCACAATGAGTTTGGGATAGCTGTTGTGCATTATGTGCAATGGCCACTGTTGTGTGGCCTTTTAGGTTCATTTTATGGCCCATTTAGATGATCCAAATTGTTCACTTTTTAAAATATGTCGAGTAGAATATACTTACAAAAAATTAAGTTCATCAGACATTGATAATTATTTCATCAAATCACCTTTGCATCTAGAACAATAAATAGTAAGTGTAATTTGAATTATAAAACCAAATACAAATATAATTTGATGAAAGGGTTATCGAAATCCAATCAACTTAATTTTTTGCAAATCTATTATACATGACATGTTTTACAAAGAAAACAATTCACATCATCTAAATAGATCTCAAAATAAACCCAAATGACCACATAACAATAAATATGGCACATAATGACATGTTTTACAAAGAAAACAATTCACTTCATCTAAAAAGATCTCAAAATAAACCCAAAAGACCACACAACAATAAATATCGCACATCATGCACAACAAGCACCTAAACTCTACTGCAACTTGCCATCAATTCATGTGAATATATAGCCGTAATGCAATGCAACTCATAATGCAATGCGGTTTTAACCGTCCTTGTTATTCACTGTTGTACACTTGTTTTACAAATTATCTATAACAAAATTAGTATCACATATTTGATTTTTTTTTTTTTTTTTTTTTGTATCAAAAAAGTAAACTTTTATTAATTAAGAATCAATATAAAACCTTACATCAATTACCAATAAAGAACAATAGAATCACAGAGTCATGCTTTAAATATCAAAGAAAAATATTTTCATCCCAACTAAGTTGGCACTAAAGATTTTTCCAATCATCTGCAGCATTATTCATCTATGATGGTTAAAGAGAATTCAACCATTACAAAGCCAAATCCACAAGAGAGAGAGAGAGAGAGAGAGAGAGAGAGAGAGAGAGATACATAGATAACAATTCCATGACTGCTTCTAACTACCCCACCTCCATATGGACCTCAATCTATACACCAAATCAATAACAGAGTAATCCATAATCTTCAACTTGTATTTAGTCCACAAAGGCAGTCTTACCTTAATCAATTCCTGCAGATCCTCCCTATTAACATTGGTGCCCTGAAACTTGAACTGATTACTTGCCTTCCACACACCGACTACATTACAACGTAAGGTAATGCCTTCTATATCTTACACTTTTTTTAATCCAAACCCACCCCACCATTGCAGCAATTCATCAATGGAGCCTGGTAATAGCCACTGAATCCCTCACTATCAGGAAATTCGACCGATGTTGATTATCCATACAATATTAGGTCATTATATTGTATACACTCTCAAAAGAATATATATTATAGGTAAGTTATGACATTTGTAGTATTGATCAACACAAGTATTATAATTAAATCATTTTCAATCATAATTAAAAAAAGAAAAATTATATTGGCACTTCTTGCACTTTGGCCCTTGTATCATTTTGATTCTTGTAATTTTAATTGGTTCAAGTTTGACTTTAAATTTATGATTTTGTTTCAATTTGATCCAATTGATTACAATTTTTTTATTAGTTTTTGATAGAAAATGCACCGATAAGCAACATGCGTCATTTTTTAAAGTCAAATTGTAAACTTGTTTAATTTAATGATTTAATCTCAACTATCAATAATATATATATATATATATAATATTATATATATATTTTTAAACGAAGTTATCAATTGGACCAAATTGTCACAAAATATAAAATTAAAAGTCAAAATCGATCTAATTAAAATGACATGGACCAAAATAACACAAGAGATAAAATGCAGGGACTTCCGATGTAATTTGCCCTTAAAAAAATAAATGAGTCATAACAAAACAACTCATAAGATAGAATTAAATATCTTTTTGTTATGGTCAAAATAATAATCACAATAGTTCATATAATTAATATCGTAATGATAACTAATACCACAATGAATCAACCAAGTTATAATCAAGTCATAATTAACACCACAATAAGTTATAACCGAAGACCACAAATATCGTAACTGGCACAAATTCCTAACATTTTATAGAAGAAATAACAAATCAATATATATGTGGGGAAAAAGTTTCAAATTAACATGATTAAAATTATAAATTTTTTTAGGAAAATGCATTTTAGTGCAGGTTTTTTTTTAAAAAAAAAAAAATTACAAATCAGTGATAGACTTTATCAACCTTTTTTTTTTTTAAGTACAAAAAAATAAATAAATAAATAAAATAAAATACACAACTAACTAGAAAATCTCTACAACTAACTAGATAGCATTGGAATTTTTTTTTTTTTTTTCAAATGTAGTCTGCCTTCCACTTTCACACACATTCAAACGCATTAACCCACTGACACACACACACACACCACACGCTTGTGGTGGAGGCTTTAATGCTATCTATATAAAAGAGGTGAAGCACCTCCAGACACTTTGCACAACCGATGTGGGACTGTGTGTTTGGAACCATAAAGTGAAGCTGAAATTTGTAGCTCTCATGTGATGCCCCATTTCTTCTTCTAATCGATGTGGGACTGAGGCCATATGATAAAGCTACCATATGCTGACCAATTTATTCATTACATGTCAAATGTATAATTTTTATTTGTTCAACATTAATTTTTTTATTATTAATAAGCAAAGCATACTTTTAGATTTCAAAATTAATTCAACTATGACAAATTAAGATTAAAATAATCAACACAAGAAAATTATTGAGTTTGACCAATTTATTCATTACATGTCAAATGTATAATTTTTATTTGTTCAACATTAATTTTTTATTATAATAGCAAGCATAATACTTCTAGATTTCAAAATTAATTCAACTATGACAAATTAAGATTAAAATAATCAACACAAGAAAATTATTGAGTTTCAAAGGAGTTGCTAATGATTTTAAAATTTTTCACCATTGAATCGCCCGATTCTTGATACGTATTGCTTTGATACTCTTGATACCGTTACACCACGACCAATACCGGTTTGTTATCTAATACCTCTATTTAGAACCATGTTCACAAGTGGATTGGACCGTGCCATTTAGAGTTGTGAGAGGCTAATTACAAATTTCACTCCCAATGATTTAATTTGTTTATTTTTTAATTAACTATGTTTAAATTATTCATTTAAAAAAAAATCGACAAAAAATCATAAACATTCGTTTATCATTTTCTTTTCCAAAAAAAAAAAAAAAGGGTTGATAACACTTTTCATTTTATAATTTGATTCAAATTTCAGTTTTCCCAATTGTTTCAATTTAAATAGTTTGGTTCCTACATTTTAAGTTTAGTTTCAATTTGAAATTTCGTCTAAATTTCTGTTATGCCTACGTGTATACCTTAAAAAAATTTGCAAGCATTGACAAAGAGAGAAGGAGAGAGAGATAGAGAGAGAGAGGATAAAAATTAGAGAAGCTATCAATGGAGAGAGGAGGTTGGAATCCAGTGATACACAGGAGAAAAGTGGGGTGGCCTGCATGGATTTCGAAATGGGGCAAAAGGCGCAATGCTCAAGAAATTACAAACTTACATTCTATCGCGCTGAGTTATTCTACACTGTTTTGGATATGCAAATTCAAGAACTAAAAATTATAAACTTCTTGTAATGGATATTAATTTTTAATGTTTAACATTAGTTCGAAAAATTATTATTATGTTATTGTTATGGATTGGGGAAGAAAAAATTTGAAATTATAATTAATGGGTGCCCTCCCTATATCAAATTCCTGGCTCCGTCACTGAGTAGGAGCCATCCTTTATGTATCGTCTGTGATTGATTTTGTGCAATATTTTTGTGCATTTAGCTCTTCTCCTAATCCAAGCCAGTGGCTCCATGAAAATCTGCAGTTCCATAGGTCTCTGCACATTGTTTTGCCTCGGGAGGCCTATGATAAATTTCATTAAATTTAATAATTAAAGTTATAACCTTCTTCATGAATTTATAAATATTTTGTGAAAAAATCACAAATTTACAATTTCTTCATTTTTTTATAGGGAGAGGCTTCTCTCCAATTTATTATGTGAACTAGAGCGTATTGTTAAGCCCTTCGGCCCCACCATGGGTGCCGTTTCAACAATCCAAACTGTTCAATGTATAGAGCTTGTCGAGTATTTCATGTCTGCAAAAAATCATATTAATTAGATATTGATAGCCCCTTGATCGAAACACATTTTTATTAATGGTAAATATGATTTTAAAAATAAATTGTTAACAAAAATGTATTTCGATCAAGGGAAACCGATATCCAATTAACAACATATTTTATAGGAATGAAGTATTCGACGAACTCTACATATTAGACAGTTTAAATTATCGAAACAGGGCCCGTGGTGGACCCTACAGACCTGACAGTACGCTCTAGTCTACACAGTAAATTAGAGAGAAGTCTCTTTCTTTTTATAAATGTGTAATTATTTTGAGACAATTTATTCATTGGCTACCGCTTTTGTTTCCAAATCTTTGGAGTTGCTTTTTTTAATAAACATTGATTACATTTCTTTATGTTATTTATACTAGTAATCGGTTCATGGATAAGTGCTCTTAGAGTAGTCGGTTTATACATGAAACACTTTATTGCATTGCCTTTCTTTTTTAAATTTAAATTGATTCATCAATTTTGAAATAAAATATTACGAGAAGCTATACATTCCTTATCAGTGTATGAACAGCTATTTCTCGAGCACAAATTTAAGTTCGACTTCAATAGAAAAAAATGAAACACCTAACAACTGAGGGCGTAATCGTTCTATAGAATATTATTTTTTATTTTTATTCAATCCAGCGGTAGTGGGAATTCTCCCGTTCCCTGGTCTCTCCCATTTGATAATAGTTATAAATAGTTTTTATTTTTACAATCAACAGCTAAATGCCTTCATAGAAATAACACAACAATAAAATAAAATAAAATAAATCAAAATGAAATTCTCCAAATAAATATACTCTTTAGAGGCCAAGTGTCCCTCGTCTCTCTAATCCCCAACTATATTACCGCAGGTTTTCAGCAATTCAAGCCGCCTCAACACCCCAAGCATGTGTACGTGGGTCACTATCCACTCTCCACGTCCCGCCACGCACCCATTTGCATATTCTCTCCTCACTCTTCACACCGACCACTCATCATCACTCGGGTGGTGGATTCATTCACTCTCTCTCTCTCTCAAGCAAAGATCTGACAGATGGTCTTTGGTTTTTGAATTTTGATATTGATATTTTTGATATTTGGATGGCTTCGAGTGACAGATCGCCGGGTCCGATGCCGCCTGGAGACGGGTCAGTGCCGCCGGGGAAGCGATGACGATGGGAGCAGGTACTGGACAAAGGAGCCAGTTGATGCAGTCTCTGAAGCCAGTCAAGCAGATGAGCCAGCATGTGTGCACCTTCGCTATGTACAGCCACGACATGACTCGCCAGATCGAAACTCACCACTTCCTCACTCGCCTCAACCAGGACTTCCTCCAGTGCGCTGTCTACGATTCTGACGATTCCAACGCTCGTCTCATCGGTATATCGCCTATATATTCTCTTTTGCCATGCTTATATTAGTGTGAGAACTACATGCAGATCGGAGAAACGAAAAAAAATTATCAATATGAGGGGTGCAAGTGTGTTTATAGCAGGGTTCAAACGAAATATTGTGGAATACCGTGAGATACAGGTGTCATTTACATTCTTTATGGGTTGGTAATTATTTTTTTATTCTCTCACCTGCCTCTAATTCTTTATAGACCCAATTTTCAAGTTATTTTCAAATTTAGTGAAACGGCAGTCTATTAGAATATTAAAGATAATATTTTCTTATATAATTTTAATTATTAATTAATTATATCATTTATTAATATTAAGTATAGAAAGTAGATTTATATTTTTTTTATATTAATATATTGATGATTTGCACCCATGTGCAACTCAAAAAAAAGTAATATTATTATAAAATAATGATAAATTATGATTTCGAATTTGAGTTCAATTCTTCTCTTTATACAATTTTATATAATTTATATAAAGATATTTTGAGAAAACCAAAATATATAAAGATATTTTGATAATATTATCTAATTTTTCATTTAAGCTGCCATGTGTCCATTGCCCAATGCGGTGTTAAAACATTCTGTTCCACTTCGTGGGGACTGCTGTTTTTATGCTGCCAAGTGTCTATCCCTGTTAAAATTAGGAGTCTTTTGGAGAGTGGGTTATAATCCACTTTTCAGATTATAACCTATTTTCCTCTCTCATAAAAAATTGACATCTTTTCAAAATAGTCCTTAGGGAAAAAAAATTACAGATTAGTGAGAAGACAAAAAAAAAATGCAAAAATATTAAAAAAATTATCACTTTAATTATTAAAATTGATGAAATTTACTGATTTGTAATTTACTTTTGGTTTTTCACTGATTTGCAAATTCCACCTTAAAAATAAAAATAAAGGACTTTGATGTAGGTTTTAATAGGTGGATTTATTGTCTGATAAATCTTATGATAATTAATAATATTTTTTTATCAAACATTATTACAAAAAAATCACTAATTATAATTTTTAAAAATTGTCACAAAAAATGTTACTAATTATAAGTTTTAGTAAACAGTTTTAAAAAAAATTGTATAAAAAAATATCATTAATTTTTAACTGTCAGCGACAGCTAAAAAAAATTGTTACCGAAAAACGTCACTAATTATAAGTTTTTAACGACAATTTATAAAAATCATGACAAAAAAAAAAAAAAACACTAATTATCAATACTTGATGAATATTAAGATTAATTATTAAGATCTATTAATAATTTATTCTTAAAAATACCATTTCGTCTGCCCACCGAATTGTTATCTTCATCTTTTTACTTCTCTTTCTTCCTCTCCTTTTCCACCTACACCCACACAGCAGCCTAATCATTCTTCATCCCTTTCGCTACAACCAACTCCTCCTCCAATAACTCTATGCAAATAAAATAGATTCTTGTTCTTCTTGGGCTCCAATTATCTTAATAGACAGTCCAGTCCGGCTAATTGTGTCATATTTTCAATCTATTTTGATAATATGAACCGTTTATTTTGTAAGATGTGATAATTACTCATATTAAAAATTAAATTAATCGAATATTAGAAATTACTGGATTAGATCATATTTGTCTGAAAAATAATTAACGAACAACCTAATTTTGAAATCAAATTGTCATGCCTAGTCAATCTAATTTTTGGTATGCATGATTTGCTTAGATAAGCTTACAAAATGAATCCTTCATACTATCAATGTAGATTTTGTGATGAGCTCCATTAAGCAAGTTAAACAATCTAGTATTATTCTCTAACGGGTGAGAAGCCTGACTCCTTCAACTATGAACTTTTCACTGTTACCGTGTAATTTTTTCCTTTAATTAGTGATATATTACCACGTATAATATGCTTTTGATTCTAAATACGATCCACAATCTAATAAAAATAATAATATTAATAATAATAAGTTACACAAAATTTTTAAAGATATTGACAATCTAAACACAAACCTTCAAATCTGTGCCCATCACAAGCTTTAGGCTGTTGACTGGATATATAATGGGGATATGGCTTTGACCAGATATAAGGGACAAATATATATATATATATATATATATGGATTTTACTTTTCTTTATGGGGTTATTATTGGGTCTCAGTCATGTCAGGAAAAAAATATATATATTTATAAAAAAAGTTTATAAATTTAATTATTAATATTTATAAAAATTTTCATTAATTTGTAATTAATTTTTTCAGATCCCACTGAGTGATATTTCCTCTTTCTTTATCCGTTGTTTTGTTATGCAACGGTATTGCACATCTCCCACTATATGATATGAGCTATCATCTAACAGTAAAAATAATCACTCCCTTTTAATTAATTTTATATTCTACTCTCATCAAATATAATATAAGGAACCTTACATATATATTATCTATCTCATATTCTGAACTTATTACATCACATCTTATACCTCTAAATTATTTCTTAACTCCTTGTAGTCAATTTGGACAATTAAACAAGTCCTTATTGTATGTCTTCCTGAGCCAAAAATGCATCATCAAAAAGTAAACAGGGTCAGACTCACAATATTAAAAAATCAA
>JAPPVO010000466.1:0-20095 GCA_030407325.1 Camellia japonica | reverse complement strand
TTGCTTACTATGCCTAGTTCAGTGATAAAATTTGCTATAACAATCATAGATTTGTTTAATTTTCCTAATTGACTAATAAAATTTGCTCTGAGAAATTTATCTCTGAATTTGTATCATATCAATCATTTTTAAATTTTCATCTATACAGGAGAACAATTTGAAACACACAGATGAAGAGAAAAAAATATACCGAATGCTGCTAGGAAAAATTCAGGATAAAGATGAAGATGAAGACAAAGATGAAGATGAAAATGAAGATGCTAGTTTTCAGCAAAAAAATCAGACTGAAATTTCTGAAAAAGAACAACAAACATTGACTGAAGACAAATGCAAACATGAAACATGGGAAAAAAATATACCGAATGCTGCTAGGAAAAATTCAGGATAAAGATGAAGATGAAGACAAAGATGAAGATGAAAATGAAGATGCTAGTTTTCAGCAAAAAAATCAGACTGAAATTTCTGAAAAAGAACAACAAACATTGACTGAAGACAAATGCAAACATGAAACATGGGAACCAATTCCACACAAAATATGCCCTGAAAAGAAAAGGAAAACAGTACCCGTTGAATCAGAAAATAGTGAAGGAAACAAAGTTCACAAAGAGCCTGAAGTGGATCCAAATCTCGTAGAAGTACTTGTTTTTTAGAGGATAGAGGATGACATGCTCAAAATGCAAAAGTTACAAATGGAAAGGGACATCCTTCAAACTGCAAATGATAACCTGCAGCAGCAACTCAACAAGCTGAAAAAAGAAATGCAAGATCAGCACAAAAAACAAATGCAAAGGAAAGATGAAGAAATCAAAATACTCCATGAGAGAATTGCAACATTGGCTGAGGCAAACAAATACTCAGAAGAACAGCAGCCTGCAATGAAGAAACTGAAAACTTCAAACGAAATTTTCAACATCCTACCAGAAAAAGCAAGGCAAAATCTCATTGCACATTGGGCAAATACAAAAAAAAAAAAAGTAACAATCTTCTCTATTGACTCTGTACTTACTTTTGCCAACTGTTTATCATTAACTCATATTGAATTTATAAGTATCAAATATTAAAAATATTAATAAATTTATTATTCAAACACTAATAATCTTTTTTTTCAAGGATCAGCCAGTGTGGCAAGGATCTCACCATGCAACCTATGTGTACTTAAACGACATTGACAAAATATTAAAGGGTCAAGATTTGGCAGGCATTGTAAGTAAAATTCGTAACTCATTAAAACAACATTTTAGTGTTTCATTTATATTAATTCCTTGTTCGTTTTTTGTTTTCAACACAGGTAATAGATGCATATGCAGAACATTTGCTTGCACAAAAACAAGGCACAACAGCATTCCCATTCATTTCAAGTTGCCATGTAAGTAACTAGTTTGCTAAACTCAGGAACAACACTTGTTTTTTTTCATCAGTGTATAACCTCTGTTTGCTTAACTGACTAACTAGTTTAAAACATATGACACTACCTTCCCTCTTCAATTGGCCCTGTTTCCTAATTCAAAGCTTGACATGTGAAACAAAGAGTCAAGCAAACCAAACCAGAATTTCTGACTCAGATTTTGTAATCACTGTTATATATTTTGACCTTGTTTTTGGTGCCACAGTATGAGTAAATCCCAGACTTTGATAAAAAATTCTGGGCACTTTTTTGGGTTTTTGAAACTATTGATATGCAATGCACTGATAAATTTGATATGCATTGACAAAATTTTGATCACAGTGACAAAAAAGTTTCATACTCACCACATATTTAATTTGAAAAAGTTTAAAGTTAAATTAACATTATTTTTTTATTTATATTTTTTAGCACTTGTTCACTACAAAAGATGAGGAAGCAAGAAAGAGAATGTTGAACAAAATGATGCCTGAAGCCATGAAAGCAAGATACCTTCTCTTCCCAATTCACCAAAATTTTCACTGGACAATCCTTGTCCTTGACATTCAAGAAGGTTCATGGAAATTCTACAATTCCATGAGACCAAGGGGAGCAATGCCTAAAGATCCACACTACAATGCTGCAAATGAAGTGGTAAAAATCTTTTCACTATCAATCTTACCATTAATCCAATACATAAATCCTGATCCATGCTTAACTATATATTGAAAATTTATACAGTAATCTATTTATCATTCTTTAAATCCATGGTTTCTCATTAATTCTTTCAACTGACTTTCTAATACAACAATTATACAAATGTATATGTTGCAGAGACAGGTTATTGAAAAATACATAAAGGATGAGAACCCAACTCTCATACACCCTGACAAATTTCAACAGCAGACTGAGAACGTCATCAACAGCCCACAACAAGAAGACACATCGTAAGTTTATCAACAACAAAACACTGTTATTAAAAAAAGCAACGAAACCAAATTATAATATTTTATTTTCAAAATATTTTTGCAGGCTTGATTGTGGAATCCTTGTTTGCTATATCATGAGGCAATATGTTTCCAATAACAACATAATGCCTACTTTTTCCAAGGAAGAATGCAATCAATTGAGAGCTGATATGTTAACTATCTTCTTGACGGACCAACAAGTTGCTCAACAACAAATGCCTGATGAAAACATTGATGACTTGCATCTGTAATAATCAACAGATCTGGAATAGAAGAAAAAAAAAAGGAAACACTGAATCATTTGGTTGTTAGAATGTCAATATTCATACATTTTGCTTGTATGCTTGTTACATTGTTACATGTAATTTCATGATTTTCGTTCTTACTTTCCTCCAATGAATATTACAATGCTTCGTTGTTACAATGTCAAAGTTATGCACAATTCTTGGTTGTTACAACGTCAAACTATGGACAATGCTTGTTTGTTACAATCTCAAATTTGCTTCAATGAAACATTCAGTCTTTTTTAATGTCAGTCTTGTTATCCAAGTTTCATTCAAAAAATTGATTCTAATCTGAGTATTTGTGTTGAATTTCAAGGTTAATAACAGGTTTGGAGCCACTGTACTAATAAATTTTATTTTTATACTGTTTTGTTTACCCTGATAAATTTATCACTGTTTTAATAAATTTATCACTGTGAAAACTGATAAATTTACCAATGTTCAAACAAAAAAACCAGCAACTCTCTCTCTCTATTTCTCTCTCCCTCTCATTCTTTTTTCCCAATTCAAGTAAAAAAACACTATAAAAAATAATAAAAAATTTACCTAATTGAAAATTTAAACACAAGCACTATTACATTCTCCAAATTGAAAATTAAAATACTATTACAATTTCTAGATATTCCCAACAGTATGCAGACTGAGAACTGTTGCAAAACCAAATAAACATCGTAGTCGATTTAAAAAATTTTACTTTTTAAAGCACTTAACACAGCAGATATGCAATTATGTATTCTAGAGATTTGATCTACACCTTTGCATTGTGGAAATTTTTCCTGAGAAAACTAGATAACTCCATACAATGATAAATTTATCACTGTAAAAAAGAACATTTGCTTGCATGTGACAGTGAAAAATTTATAAACCACTGACATAAATGTAATAAACCATCAACTCTTCCCACACAATAAGTGATAAATTTATCATTCTTCAAAATAACAAAATTCAAGAACCACATTAATGATACATTTATCATTCTTACAAAAAAATAAGCCATCAACTTGTCCAAACCAACCAGTGATAAATTTATCACTTTATAAAACACCAAAAAAAAGCAACTACATTTAACCCAAATCAAATAATATAAATATCTGAAACTTAATCCTGTAAAAATATCAGCAAAAAATATAATTTCTGATCAACAAATTCCTCAATCATTCAATGCGAGTACCAAAATGATACATCTTTCAAAAAATACTCAATCATTCAATGCAAGTAACACCTCTCAACTCTCAAACAAAGTAATTCAATTAAAATCAATACAACTAAAGCAAAGCTTGTTTACATGTCTTCCGATTATGAGTTCCCATCTTTCCACACCTACTGCATCTAATTCTCTTGATTTCGCCCTTAGAAGTATCGTATTCTTCTTTCTTGGACGTCCAGCTGGTCTCTTACAAAGAGGAGGTAAAACAACGTCATCATCAACAACTACATTTGGCTTCCACATACTAGGAACCGGATAGATAGAATGTGAATAAGAATCACAATAACTACTAACACGGTAGTAATCATCAAGAAAGCAATTCAGATCCTTCCCACTCCTCTTTATAGCACAAAAACCATGTTTACAAGGAAAAGAATCAATTTTCCACAATCGACAAGAACAACAACGTTTCCCAATATCAACCATAACTGAATGATCCAATTGGATTTCATAAATGTCATCGCTACATTTCTTAACTATCCATGCTTTTGTATCATTAAAAGCTTCTTCCAACTTTTTCTCTGCAAAAGGACAAACAATACGATTCCACTTATTCCCAACTTCTCTCCTTCTTGAAAATTGCTCCATTAGTTTCACCCGTATAGCATCAACAAGACTAGTTGAAAACAAATGGCGTTCATCCCTAATCCATGAATTAAAAGATTCCGCAGCATTTGTACACATTTCACCATACCTCTTGCCTTGAAAATAAGCGTTACACCAACACTCATTAGGCAAATCCTCAAGAAACCTCTCAACACTACGACCACAACGACCCTTAAATTCTTCAAATAGCTCATTAAACAACTCAATAGTAGGAGCATATGCACATCTACTAAAAAGAGTAAGCAAATAATACTCTTTCGATTCACGACTCTTCACTGACAAATAAGTCTTCAAGTTTGTCTTCAAATGCATTAGACAAAAAAAATGAGAAGAAAACGGAAAGACCTCAGCTAAAGCTTTCAGCAAACCTCCATGTCGATCAGTAACAAACGCAATATCCCTCTCTGGAGTCAAAATACCTAATAACTTTGACAAGAACCAATGCCAACTCTCATAACTTTCATCATCAACAATTGCAAAACATAACGGATACAAACCTACAAACAAAATATATATATATACAAGTTATCAGTAACAAATCAAAAAAGATTACAAAAAGAAAATCAAATTTATACAGCACAAATTTATCATTATCATAGATAAATTTATCACTATATAAATATAAATTTATACAGCACAAATTTATCACTGTATAAATATAAATTTATCACTGTATAAATATAAATTTAGCACCACCAGCCATAGATAAATTTATCACTGTATAAATATAAAAATTTAACAAAAAGTATACAGCACAAATTTATCACTAATAGATTGACCATACTCAATTATCAACACTCTCCAGTAACAAAAATGATAGAATTATCACTATTTCAATAATAATAACACATACACACAAAATATACCTTGATTACCATCTTTCGCCGTAGCAGCCAATAAACAACCTTTGTGTCTTCCTTTCAAAAAAGTTCCATCAAGCATCAACACAGGCCTACAATACTTGAAACCATGAATACATGCCTCAAAAGCGAAAAACAAGCATTTGAAATGTCTTCCTTTACTATCAATATCAAATTCCATATCAAAAACACTCCCCGGATTGCAAGCATTAGCCGCATCAACATACCAACGAAGATCGTCAAATGATGATGAATAGTCACCAAAAACAAGACCCCTTGCTTTTTCAGCACCATCCAAGCTCGCCGATAAGAAACTTCTGTTCCATAATAGTCCTTGAAATCACAAACCACCTCACTAACTGATGTCAAAGCCTTGTTACGAATATCACTAGAAATTAGCCCACCAATCATACTTGAAGTCATCCTAGCATGTTTAATTGTACGAAAAGAAGATCCACAAGTATGAACATCATCAAATTGTTTAATAACAAAAGCTTTACTATAATTTTCCACTCTAGCATGCACGCTCCATAAACATCCCAAATCAGCCCTTCTCTTACAATGAACAGTGACACGATCCTTATCATTCTTAACAAAATCAAAATTAAAACCGGAATGAATAGAATACTTTGACAACGCATCTCGAAATTCAACAACTCCTTGAGTAAACCTTTGTCCCACTCCTTTCATACAATTAACCCACCCATCGGAGAGCAAAGGTTTCCGTTGATTTGAATAAAATGAAGGCAAAAAATCAGTTTCACAAACAACACTACTACTATTACTACTACTAGCTTCACCATCACAAATCATAGAACCTTCACCCAAAGAACAACACTTTACAAAAACATCAATCCGATGAATATCACAAGAAAGTGCCAGTCCAACCATAACCTCCAAATCCTCTTCACTTTCTAGACCACAAGAAGAATGTCCAGCCATTGAATACGATATATTCAAAGAACTACCAACTAACTCACTCCACTTTGCACACAATTTATATACTAAATCCTTGAAATTAAATCCATCATTATACTTGATAACCAATGTCACACCTCTAAACTTGCACATAAGAAACAAACAATTCTCCATCAATATAAATTCCTGCAACAAACAACAATTACATTTCAGAAAACAACTCAAACACTCTCAAACAAAATCAAATACAGTGATAAAATTAACTACTATTCCAATACTCACTCATAAATTTATCACTGTTGAAAAACTTAATCCAACATCACCCCCAAAATACAAGTGATAAAATTATCACTGTATAAAATAACAAACCAACACCTGTGTTCAATCAACACAATTTCGTAACCAAAAAAAATAAAAATCTAAAATTCAATCAACAAATACATATCTCAAAACTTTAATATCATGATCAAAACACAAATTCAATCGCAACAGAAACAACAGAGTAACAACAATATCACCACAAAATCAAAATCACCAACTCAAACTAAAAAAACCAAAACATTGAAATTGAAATCAAAATCAAACATACCAGTCGACCTACCTCCACAACACCGCAAATCAGAAAATGTAACTATACACCAAACGCGAAATCGCAAATAGGAACAATCACCAAACACGCAATTGCAAATCACAAATCACAAATCGCGAAACTCCACAAATCGCGCAATCAGAAATCACGAAGCTCCACAAATTGCGAAGATACAGCAGCAAATCGTGAACTTCCACAGAAATCCAAATCACAAACACAAAATTTTGATGGAAAATCAAACTAGAAACGTGCCAGAACAGGGGAGGGGTAAAACGGTACAAAAAAAAAAGTCTCAGGACCTGTTGGTGCACAAGATCAAAAGTCAGGACTAAGAGGGGAATAAGTCAAAAACTTGGGACCGGCCAGTAAAAAACCCTTATATCAAAAGGCAAAGTTGATTATCTAATCTAATCTAAAAGCAGCACTTCCGAATTGAAGTAGATGAGAGATTTGGATTACCCAACTAGGTTTTGAAATGGGCTCACAAAGGCCAATAAGACCTCTCTAGTTGGATGCCAAATTAGAGAGAATCCATCTGCTAATCTTGACAGTAAAGCCACCAACCTAGACTTCATAAACATAATTTTACACCAAAATAAATAGATAATAATGCATAGACTATACTCAACTCTTCTATCTCGAGACTAATCTAGAATGAGACCAGACCACACAATATTTTTTATGAATAATAATTTGGATATGTAGCATTGCTCTAATCTCATAGTGGTAAAGTGATGAATTAGTTGAAGAATCACCTTTTGGTGGAAGAGTGTTGCGCCGAATGTACAAGACATCTCCATTATCCCACAGATGTTCTAGACCTCGATAAAATGCACACCCTGACCCATCAGATGGCGTTAAAGAAGAATAGGCCTCACAAGAACAATTTGTCATACATATCTCCTTGCAGTCACTGAGAGCCATGCTCGAATTATCTAAGATCAAATATAAAGGCAGTGATTTCCTTGTCTTTACGAACACATCTCCACCTTTACAATTGGATTTTTTAGGACTTACACACCCCATTGATATAGTATCTCCTGGGTTTGGATCACAATTTACTACTATGCAGCTAAAAACATCAGAGAAATGAAGTACTCCGAAAGAATCCAACCAAAACCATGAAGGTACAAAATTGTTTCCCCAAGTGAAATAACTCTCGTTCTCATTTGAGAAGTAACTCAAATTCATTGGGAGGTATGATCCTTGAGACAAGCTAGAATCAGATTCACTCCAGATCCCACTTTTACAATAAACAACTCCTCTTTTCCAAGCTATAAGTTGTTTTGTGTTGTTTGGATCAACACCAAGAGTGAAAGCTCCTGGATTCGGAACCTTTGGTTTTGACCATGAAGTGAGAAACCGATATTGCGGCTTTCACTTCCTCTTCAAGTTAAACAAACCCAATTTCATGCCTCGAAGCCATACATGAGAGGGATGATCAACACTTTGCCACACAATACAATCTCCTGATCTCAAAATGAAATTCCCAGAATCAAGAAGTGTTGCACTTGTATTGTTTACACTGCTACTCATTGTAGAATATTGTTCAGAGTTGATAGTGATGGATATCCCTTTGTTGTCATTGATCATTAGGTTCCCCTTTTGAGTTATTTTTAGAACTCCAGAGGTAGCTGTCAATGGATTGTCTCGATTGGCTACCCAAACCACCATTTTGCTTCCATTTCCATAAAGTATCATGGCTAGAATTCCGAAGTAGCGATTGGTCGATCCACTAGGGTTAAAGAAGCCTAGTTGAAAAAGTCCGTTTGAAGATTGTAGATGTTCCCAGTCTTTCATTTCTTGGCCAACTTCAAGCGTGTCTGCTGTGTGACACACCAAAAATCGGGAACATCAGATAATATATTAACCATTAAATACAGGGTTTATCTAAGGTTACAAGAGTAGGAAACGTCACTAATGAATGCCTTTGCTAATAACCAAGCAAGATCCCAAGAAGGTCGGAGGAGTCAAAATAGCCTCCCTTTTAAGTCCAACCATTTTAGATAGCAAAGCTACCTTTTTGACAGATCTTGACAAGGTATTAACACAAGGCCTACATGAGTTGACGGAGTATAAGGATAGGTTACAAATGTTATATATACAAATTATAAAAATCATGTCTTAAATACAACATGTGATCTATCACTTATAATCTCAAAACACGTTTACAAACTAGTTTCTAATCCTCCTAGGGTAGTCGTACATCCTCAAATGCTTCAGCTTTGCCTTCGACTGGTCTAATAGTCTTCAATACCTAGCATGAAATGCCATGAGCTTTGAATGCCCAATAAATGCACACACACCGCGCCTCTTTTTCCCAATCCAATACACCATCACATTTATAGCAAACAAGTAGTGAAACATGATATTCAAGTTAATAACAACAAGTTCAATAATAGAGGAAAAGAACATGTCATTCAAATAGACAACAAGGTTATAATGTTAGTGGTTAGTATTCTAGAAATCCCCCAAAGAGACTTCGTCCTCCCAACCACAAGAATCGGGCACGGATTATTCACTATGCCCCCTCTTTTGCTGCTTTGTTGCAGAATTAACCTTGGATGCCTACCAACGGTTATATACCGTGTAGCGCCAACCGCAAGGCCTCAAAAGAGATGGTAATAATGGGCCTTGCCCAAATCCCTCCTTACACCAAATACCTAGGATCCGAATACAACCGTTCTGTTCAAGGGTTCCGAAAATCATTTGCGCAAGCCTTTAACTTCCAAATAGGGAATGCATCTCGTCAACCAATCAATATCTTAGTAATCTTGTCCAAAAATTTGCAACCCATTACACCAATTAAGTTTCCCGTTTGACTTAGATTATTCAAGTTAGAGTTAGGACATGCTCTTGAAACAACATCTATTGCACAAGTTTGAACAACTAAATAGCACAAATAGAAGGAAATAAGGTTACAACACATGAGATTCATATATGAAGATAGGCACAAGTAGCTCTAGGCATATTCAAGTAGTTAAGGGAATAAATTCACACATGAATATAATTTTCAGATTTGCATAAGTGTGAGCACCATCAAATGATTAAAATAAAATACATAAACCTATAACATGTAAAATATCATATCGAGACATGATCATAAAATTAATAAGCATATTCATGAACACAAGAGCATAAAACACTAATGAAAATAGAATTTCCAGATTCAGTACTACCTAAAGATTATACTCAAAAGGGCTATTTTAGATTTTTCCAGAGCCCGGCCTTCCTCTGGTTCGTAGGGAATTTTATCTAGTTTTTATAACATTTTTCGGAAATGGAATAGCTTTCCCAGATTTGTAGTTATTTCAAAAATACTCCAGCTCTGTCCAGATTCGTTGACTGTTACGAAAATCAGATTTTCTTACAAACCGCTCACTCGTTTTCAATGAAACCAATTTTTCTTGAAAGATAACTCCTTAAGAAAGATTTTGACATAACATGGAGGTCCAGCATATTTTTATACATTTTTCTACAATTTTCGTAAGGTGGCTGTAAAACAGATTTTTCTGGCACAGTTCTTGAAAATAGAAAGTTGGTGAGAAAAAGGTCAGTTAGGGGAAATTTTTCACTTATCTTGTGATGAAAACATGCTAAATAATATGTATTAAACTCAGAAATTTAAGGTGAAGGTGTGCCTTTGAAAATTTTGAGAGATTGATAGGGAAAAATGTAGTCTTATACCGTTTAAGAGAAATAGAAGAAGAGTAGAATCAAGTGCTCAATTCCTTTCATTTTTGACACAAGAATACCATTATAACACATTTGAAAATACCATTTTAAACTTTTAATAACATGTATTTGAAAAAGGAAAATGGGAAAGAGAGTAGTGTTGTGACTTACTTAAGGGTTGTTGGAATTGCTAGCAAACTTCTTCTCCTATCTTCCACCAAGCTCACCCTCCTCCATCTTTTCTCTCACTTGAATATAGTGTGGGTGTGTGTGTGGGTGTGTGTGGGTGTGTATATGTGCTCAACAAATGGGGATGGGTGGTATATTTATAGGGAATTTGGTGTGAAAAGTCCCAAATACTTATTGGTTCCAATTCAATTGAATAGTGCATTGATTTAGTTTAAATGTAATGGAATGAGGGAGGATTAGAACTTTAATTATGAATTTAATTATGATCTAGTTAGGTTTAGGGCTAATTTAAATACCTTCTAGTTAGAAGTACACACATATATATACCAAATCTTTATAGGTACCAAATTCATTATTGCTCCAAGATTTCAAGGGATTTGTTTGTACTAAAGTACAATGATTATAGCCTAGGAAGTATGATGGCTAGCCATGTGATGGTGATTTGATGGACTTGTTTTATATTTTTTTTGTGTACAAATCTTGGAAATTGTAAAATATAATGTTAAAAAAAGATTTTAGGGTATAAGTGTATATATAAATATATAATGGTACTTGTTTGGGGTTAATTTGTGATTTAATAAAAATGTGAGGGCTTGGGCTCAATTAAAGTATCTATTTCAAGTGTAGAGTTAATAAATTAGTGTTAGGAAAAATAATTTAGTTTGTATTATCTTGCTTTGAATTTAAAGGTAAATAACCGAGCGAAAACTGTGAAAACCGGAAGTTAAGGTTTAGAGCGATTAATCTAAAATTTGAGAGTTAAATAATTAATATTAGAGTGTTAGAAATGATTTCTAATCTTCCAGGGTCGATTAGGATTTGTATGGGTTCATTTGTGATGCGTTTTCGGTTCTAGGATTTAATTTGCGAACAATCAACGAATTAAGGGCTTTATTATAATAACTCAAAATTTAGGGACCTAATAAGGTTTACAAAAGTTAGGAGTCTCACAACCTATCCCCCTTAAATAAATTTCGTCCTCGAAATTTCAGTTATTCTTCATGTCTCAAATTGTTGTGGGCAATTGCGTCTTAGTGCTGGCAACGTGTTTTTAAATCATTCAAATCATCTTCTCATTTTTTGTTATTCTCCGTTCTGTCTAGAGTCACCATTGGTCTTATTTTAATAATAGCATTTTGAATCGAATTCCTCCCTGATTAATGACTAAGGAGATAAGCTAATCTCCCGCGCTTCTTGAACTGTTGACTATATGGGTAATGACGCTGCTGCTTCAGTGTGAGGGCTTGTATTGCCAATTTCCTGATGTGGCGATCTACACTTCCCATTGTGTTGGTTGATTTGTTGCATCATTAATCTATCCCCCTTAAATAATAAAAGCATTCTGTTGGATGGGTAAGTCATTTCCTTCTTTTGGCAACTTTCGATAATAGCTAAGGTACAAGTAACAAATCTATTTCTAGGATGAGGTTGATGTCGGGTATCTTCATTCTTCAGGAGTCAAGAATTGTCGTACATTCAATTTCTAAGGGCCCACATACAAGTTCTAGTGGTCCGATATAGCATAGTTACGAGGGATGTGATGGATAAAACATGTACTTACGAATTATCAGATGAGTGTAAAAGTACCAAGACTTGGATTAATTAAGAAGAATTTACACCTTATGCTCGGATTACAAAAAGTCCTTCAAAGAGGGTCCTAACTATTATCCTAGTTTTACTTTCCTTAAGCTCCTTTGCGGTTCTTCAAGTTTGCTTGCGGCACCTTACTTGTCCCTTAGATGCGGAGCGGTGAGATCTTCTTCTGCTTGTAGTGTGAATGCTTTGCCGATTGGCCTCTAACTACTGCTGAGCCTAGGCCTCTTGTTGTTTCCTGCCCACTAATATACTCAACTACCTTGTTATATTTGTCCATGGCTTCTGACCGCTAATCCTTGCGTGTTTGCTCCCGTTCCTTTTACCTGATATCCTGATTGAGCGAGTTGAGGACACTCATTCTTAAAATGTCCTGATTGGCCACACTTGTAACATTTCCTCATCATATTCCTCCATTCTTCACTACGCCTTTGTTGACCTTGTGTTCCCTTATCATAAAGTGCTAATTTGGTTTGGTTCCTAATATCCTTCACTTTGAAATTTTGTTGTTTAGCAGTCTCTGGCTTAATTACCCATGGTGGTTGTCTTGAGTGTTTTTCTTGATCTTTGTTCTGCTGGGGACATTGGAACCTCTTATGTCCTATCTGTTGACAATGATAGCACTGGATTAGCCTTACTGGTCGTTCCTGAAAACTTTTTTTCAAATTTTGTTGTTGTGGTGGCAGCCTAGAATAAGGTTTTTGTGCCACGTTTCCCTTTTGGTTTCTCCGGGGTCCTACAAATGATTGACTCTCTTTACTTTTGTTCTAAATCCTCCTTGCGTCAGCTACTTTCCTATCTAAGGCAGTGTCTACTACTTTATCATATGTTTGGAGTCGTTGAGGTAAGACCCTTTCTCTAATTATAGGGTCTAGGCCCCACTCGAATATTCGTGCCTTTCCTTCAGCATTTACTACATATTGAGTTATTATGTCTTGCTCTAGCTTCTGAAATTCTCGAATCCTTTCTTGTTTGATCGCGTCCAGAAGATACTTTTTTAATAATAGATTTCTAAATTGCGCCCATGTCATCATTGTGATGTCCCTAGATTCCTTGATTAAGGTCCACCAATGGTCTGCTTCCCCGCCTAGTTTATATCCAGCTAGAGTAATTCTGTTAGCATGTTCTATTACTCCCATTGTATCTAGTATTTTCTCAATTTGCTGAAGCTAGCTTCCTACCGTCCTTGAATCTAATACTCCTGTAAACTTGGGTGGTTTTTGTCCCCTAAACTCTAAAAAGAAGTGAGTCCTACCATCTTGTCTGTTTCCTCTTAGGTGTTCTAATCCTTTCGAAATTTGACCTCCGAGATGCGAAATTTCAATCATGTGCATTAGTTCATTCTCAGAATTTTGAGTTCCCGACACCATTTTCCTATTGCATTGGGCTTGAGTGTAGTCCACCACTTCTCTGTTTTGCGTAGTAAGGCATAAGCCGGAGTCTACTTATGGATGCAAAAGCGTAATCAACTAATTTTAAGTTAGAGTTATCCAAGGGTGTTTGAAACAATAAGATCAAATAATAGATAACAAATTTAGAGAAAAACACAATACTGCTTCATATATAATAGTAGGTGCCATTACAAAAGGTTACATCTTGATAACGTAAGTGTGGCTGCCACATTTCCTACTACTATTCTTAGAGTTATACTAGATCGTACTACACCTATATTGACACATGCGTTTACAACAGTTTAGAGATTACGGATTACAACTCTAACCCTGGTTACCACTACATCGGTCAAGGTCTTGGAATGGGTCAACTTCTTGTCCTAGTGTGAGGAACGGTGACCCCAACGCGCCTGTTGCTCTCTAACTTTCGGAGGGGATCTCTACTAGTCCAATTGGGTGGGATTCTGGTTTGAGTATGAACTCTGGATAAACGTTCCGCTCCCGAATTGTGGAATGTGAGAAAAACCCAAGCCCATTCTGAAGTGCCTTGAAAATTGCTTCTAGAAATTTTTCATCATCCTTCTCAAGCTCAAGTGCATGCTTGAGAGCCCGATACTGACTTTTGAGTTGGCGTCGAATTACAGCTCTCTTTTGTTCATGGGTGAAATAGGGGTGTGCTTCCTCCACTTTCCTTACTTCCTCGATCAATTTTTCCTTCCCATTCTTTTACACCATTCGTCGTAAACTTGTGGGTCAAGGAGTTCAATGTGTTGGTCTCCTTGGAAATGATAATAGCCCCAGTGGTCGTAGTACCAGACGTTTGATGGGTCACTAGCCATCCTATGTCAAGCAGAGGGAATCCGTTAATAGTTTTTTTTTAAAGTTAATTTTTATTTTTTTAATTTTTTTAAATTTTTTAATTTTTTAATAATACACTAGTGTATGGGAAAAAGTAACTAGAGTCGCAAATTAGGTTACGTGGGTTGAGGGTTGAACCTAGGCTCTGATACCAAGTTGTGACACCCAAAAATCGAGAATATCAGATGATATATTAACCATTAAATACATGATTTATCTAAGGTTACAAGAGTAGGAAACGTCACTAATGAGTCCCTTGACTAATAACTAAGCAAGATCCCAGGAAGATCAGACGAGTCAAAATAGCCTCCCTTCTAAGTCCAACCACCTTAGATAGCAAAGCTACCTTTTTGACAGATCTTGACAAGGTATTAACACAAGGCCTACATGAGTTGACGGAGTATAATGATAGATTACAAATGTTATATATACAAATTACAAAAATCATGTCTTAAATACAACATGGAATCTATCACTTACAATCTCAAAACACGTTTACAAACTAGTTTCTAATCCTCCTAGGGTAGCCGTACATTCTCAAATGCTTCAGCTTTGCCTTTGACCGGTCTAATAGTCTTCAATACTTGGCATGAAACGCATGAGTTTTGAATGCCCAGTAAACGCACATACACCTCGCCCATTTTTCCCAATCCAATACACCATCACATTTATAGCAAACAAGTAGTGAAGCATGATATTCAAGTCAATAACAGTAATTTCAATAATAGAGGAAAGGAACATGTCATTCAAATAGATAACAAGGTTATAATGTTAGTGGTTAGTATTCTAGAAATCCTCCAAAGAGACTTCGTCCTCCCAACCACAAGAATCGGGCGCGGATTATTCACTATGCCCTCTCTTTTGCTGCTTTGTTGTAGAACTAACCTCGGATGCTTACCAACGGTTATATATCGCGTAGCGCCAACCGCAAGGCCTCAAAAGAGATGGTAATAATGGGCCTTGCCCAAATCCCTCCTTACACCAAATACCTAGGGTCCGAATACAACTGCTCCGTTCAAGGGTTTCGAAAACCACTTGTGCAAGACTTTAACTTTCAAATAGGGAACGCATCCCGTCAACCAATCAATATCTTAGTAATCTTGTCCAAAAATTCGCAACCCATTACACCCATTAAGTTTCTCGTTTGACTTAGATTATTGAAGTCAGAGTTAGGACATGTTCTTGAAACAACATCTATTGCACAAGTTTGAACAACTAAATAGCACAAATAGAAGGAAATAAGGTTGCAACACATGAGATTCACATATGAAAATAGACACAAGTAGCTCTAGGCATATTCAAGTAGTTAAGGGAATAAATTCGTACATGAATATAATTTTCAGATTTGCATAAGTGTGAGCACCATTGAAAGATTAAAATAAAATACATAAACCTATGACATGTGAAATATCATATCGAGACATGATCATAAAATTAATAAGCATATTCATGAACACGAGCATAAAACACTAATGAAAACAGAATTTTCAGATTCAGTACTACCTAAAGATTATACTCAAAAGGGCTATTTCAGATTTTTCCAGAGCCCGGCCTTCCTCTGGTTCGTAGGGAATTTTATCTAGTTTTTAGAACATTTTTCGGAAATGGAATAGCTTTTTCAGATTTGTAGTTATTTAAAAAATACTCCAGCTCTGTCCAGATTCGTCGACCGTTACGAAAATCAGATTTTCTTACAAACCGCTCACTCGTTTTCAATGAAACCAATTTTTCTTGAAAGATAACTCCTTAAGAAAGATTTTGACATAAAATGGAGGTCCAGCATATTTTTATACATTTTTCTACAATTTTCGTAAGGTGGCTGTAAAATAGATTTTTCTGGCACAGTTCTTGAAAATAGAAAGTTGGTGAGAAAAAAGGTCAGTTAGGGGAAATTTTTCACTTATCTTGTGATGAAAACATGCTAAATAATATGTATTAAACTCAGAAATTTAAGGTGAAGGTGTGCCTTTGAAAATTTTGAGAGATTGATAGGGAAAAATGTAGTCTTATACCGTTTAAGAGAAATAGAAGAAGAGTAGAATCAAGTGCTCAATTCCTTTCATTTTGACACAAGAATACCATTATAACACATTTGAAAATACCATTTTAAACTTTTAATAACATGTATTTGAAAAAGGAAAATGGGAAAAGAGAGTAGTGTTGTGACTTACTTGAGGGTTGTTAGAATTGCTAGCAAACTTCTTCTCTTATCTTTCACCAAGCTCACCCTCCTCTATCTCTTCTCTCACTTGAATATAGTGTGGGTGTGTGTGTGTGTGTATATGTGCTCAACAAATGGGGATGAGTGGTATATTTATAGAGAATTTGGTGTGAAAAGTCCCAATTGCCCATTAGTTCTAATTCAATTGAATAGTGCCTTAATTTAGTTTAAATGTAATGGAATGAGGGAGGATTAGAACCTTAATTATGTATTTAATTATGATCTAGTTAGGTTTAGGGCTAATTTAAATACCTTCTAGTTAGAAGTACACATATATATACCAAATCTTTATTGGTACTAAAGTTATTATTGCTCTAAGATTTCAAGGGATTTGTTTGTACTAAAGTACAATGATTATAGCCTGAGGTATGATGGCTAGCCATGTAATGGTGATTTGATGGACTTGTTTTATATATATATATATATTTTTGTGTACAAATCTTGAAAATTGTAAAATATAATGTTAAAAAAAGATTTAGGGTACAAGTGTATATATAAATACATAATGGTACTTGTTTGGGGTCAATTTGTGATTTAATAAAAATGTGAAGGCTTGGGCTCAATTAAAGTATCTATTTCAAGTGTAGAGTTAATAAATTAGTGTTAGGAAAAATAATTCAGTTTGTATTATCTTGCTTTGAATTTAAAGGTAAATAACCGAACGAAGATTGTGAAAACCGAAAGTTAAGGTTTAGAGCGATTAATCTAAAATTTGAGAGTTAAATAATTAATATTAGAGTGTTAGAAATGATTTCTAAACTTCTAGGGTCGATTAGGATTTGTATGGGTTCGTCCGTGATGCGTTTTCGGTTCTAGAGTTTAATTTGCGAACAATCAACGAATTAAGGGTTTTATAATAATAACTCAAAAATTTAGGGATCTAATAAGATTTACAAAAGTTAGGATCTCACATGCTGAATTGGAAACTCCGAAATCAAAGAATAAACAAGAGATCACCAAGCAACGCAAAACAACCAAACAACGTTTCATCCTTCTTGTGCTATCCGTGCATCTAATTCAAAAAAAAAAAAAAAAAAATAATGATTCAGATGAAGATAATATTCCAATAAAAATGAAATAAATAAATAAATATTTGCACAGTTTTGTCTATCTTTTTTTTTGAACTGCAGTTTTGTCTATCTGTACATCATGTATAGTACATGAAGTAGTAGGACTTTGGTTTGGATAAATTTCTTGGCAACTTAAAGAGTGTCGCCATTTTCCAAAAGTAACTCAAATTTCTGTCTATAGTAATCCATGGAAGACCCAAATAAAAAAGCTAGTTACTATATCACCAAATTCAATCTAAAAGTCGTCTATGGCAATGAAATTTTCCCATAAAGCAAGTCGTATGGGGCCATGAATGTCACAAACAACTAAAATTATATATATGAGGAACTACAAAATCACAATTTTTTTATTCAGAATTTATTCAAAAATAACCATCAATAATTCAAATTTATTTTATTTATAGACTTTACATTTTATCAATTTGATCTCCACCGTGAGTAATTCTGAACAAAAATCTAAAAGTGCTGGGTTAATTGAATTTCTCTATATACTATTTTTTTTCGCTTTATTACCAAATTGTCACATCTATCCACAGTCAACATTATTGGTCTGTAGTCTCGGTGCACAACTAAACTCACATCACAATTAAAAATGAAGTTCTTTATACATGAGTATGTTGGAGGATTTTCATTATATAATTTAACCGTTGTGAAATAGTCTAAGTAATTAAGAGTATTTTTATTTCAAATTTAAAAAAAATTATAATTACGGACATGGCTAATTCATAACTCTTAGATCTTTTAATAGAAAAACCTTTTTTATTTTTTATTTTTCTCAGAATGTTTACAAGAGCGCAAATACCAATGCATAAATACCAAATTATCAACCAATATTTACCCGTCACTGCTAATCTCGCTCTTTCGTGACAAAAGAGTATTAACAAGAAATGCATTTTAGATCTCTTTTGACAAGTGGTATTTTTAGCTAAAAAGTTAAAAAATTATTAAAAAATAAAAAGTCAACAACCTATATAAAAAAGTCAAAATTTTTTTTCTCTTTACTTTTTGTATATCTTTTCGTAAAAAATTAAAAAGTCATTCCAAATATACGAATTTTTTTATATCATATTTTAGCCAAAAAGTCAAAAAATTACTAAAAAAGTCTATTCCCAAACGAGGCCTTAGTCACGGGTTAATAATTTCTTGAATTAATAAGAACAATATTTGAAAAAGAAAAATATTTGTAACCTTAAAAAATACTAAAAACACGTTTATTATATTATTATAGATGAATTTATGAGTATAAAACATATGTATTTTATTGACGAATCAAAGGACCCGAGGCTAAAGCCCAAAATTTCTACTTACAGTACAATGGGTTAAAAATGTTCAAAGCCTTTAGTCACTTTACGAGTATAATGGGAATAACCGATTAAAAGTCGTGTAGAAGTTTGAATTATTGTGCAAATAAAAAGCAAGAATAACCGCTTAAAAGCGTGAATGTCAAGATCAAAACTAATCTTTTCAGGTATTGTGGGAATTTTTTTTTTTTTAATAATAATTGGTTAATTACATAAATAGTCCCCAAAATATGTGTTATATTACACTTTAGTCCCAAATTTTTAAATCGTTCCAATTTAGTTCCTAAAGTATACAGTTTTGTTTCATGTCAGTCCTTAGTATCAACACCGTCCAAAATGAAAAGGGGTATGTTCATAATTTTACAAATAAAAAATAAAAAATAAAAAATAAAAAATAAAAAATGTAACAAAATTAAAATATTAGAGACGAAGAATGCAAGAATGCATACGTCATAGACTAAAATGAAATAAAATGTATATTTTAAAAACCAAAATACTACAAAACGGATATTTTTAACTTATGTGTGTATTTGGTTATTTTGATTTTGTTTATATTTTCTATAAAATTTTGAAAATATCATCTTCTTGTTACTAATTTTGAATGACATTTACGTAAGAGACTAAAATGTAACATATTGCAAACTTTATGGATCAAAATAGAATGATTAAAAGTTTGGAGACTTAAGTGTGGTAAAACATATATTTTAGAGACCATTAGTATAATTAATTATTATATTATTATTTGTGTTTTAACAGAACGTAGTGTGGTAAAACCTATATTGTGTTTTAACGGAACCTATTGTTTACTATATGCAATCTGACAAACATCTTCTTACATACATATATTACAAACTATTAAGACGTTTTACCAGTTCATAAACTATGTTTATGTGATTGGATTGAGAGATGAAGGGGAAATGTAATACCTTGAAAGTTTAAAATAATGGACGAGATTATATATAGGCAACTCACTTCTCTTAAGAT
>JAPPVO010000465.1:0-24459 GCA_030407325.1 Camellia japonica | reverse complement strand
TGGACCAGTAGTAACCCTGTCTGAGGATCTTCTGAGCTAACATTACCCCGTTCATAGCGCTCACATTCTCCTCCGTGGATGGCCTCCATCAGGCTCTTCGATTCTTCGGCATTAACGCACAACTTATGCATTCCCAGATGACCTCTTTTATACAGTTTACCTCCACAGATGATGAACTGAGCAGCCATTCTCCTGATTGCCCTTTTATCCTTGGCATTTGCCCCTGGTGGATACGCTTCTTTTTTCAAAAAGTTTCAGACATCGTAATACCAGGGGTTCTTATCTTGGACTTCTTCTACGGCAGCAATCGACTCATAGGCTGGCGCAAACTTCTAGTCAATGATGATCGGACGCATCCGGACTCCAAAGGGGATGTCTATCATGGAAGATAGAGTTGCCAGTGCGTCTGCGAACCTGTTGTTCTCTCTTAACAGATGAGCGAAGTTTAGTTTCTCAAACTGATGAATTAACAAGTCCAAGGTTGGTGATAAAGTATCATATTTTCTTCTTTGACTTTCCAGTCTCCTTTAGCTTGAGATACAACCAGGTTCGAGTCCCCGATGACGTCCAACCGTTTTGCCCCTAGTTCCAGGGCTGCTTCTAAACCAGCAATGCATGCTTCATACTCTACTTCGTTGTTCGAGACCTTGAACCGGAGTTTAAATGCTAGAGAGACACGGGACTTATCGGGTGCTATCAGCAACACCCCTATCCCATATCCGTACTGGTTTGACGCTCCGTCAAAGTACATCGTCCAAAACTCGTCGTCGATATGCAAAATGGCCTCATCTGGAAATAAGTACTCGACTGCTTCATCCCCTCCCACTGGATGATCGGCTAAGAACTCTACTACTGCTCTTCCCTTGATTGACTTCCGCGTCACATATTTCAGATCGAATTTGGAAAGCAACAGCAACCAACGAGCTAGCCTACCCGTAAGTGTCGGTTTCTCGAAGAGATATTTGATGGGATCTAATCTCGAAACCAACATTACAGAGTGAGCTAACAGGTAGTGCCGCAGCTTCCTGGTAGCCCATACTAAGGCTAAGCAAGCCTTTTCCAACGGTGTGTAGCGGGTTTCATACTCCAGCATCTTCTTGCTCAAATAGTAGATAGCCCTCTCTACCTTATCCTCTGATTCTTGTGCGAGCATGCAGCCCATTGTAGTCTCAGTCACTGAAAGGTACAAAATCAACGGTTTTCCCGGCTCAGGCGGTGACAGCACGGGTGGGTTCTGTAAATATTCCTTGATCTGTTCAAAAGCAGCTTGGCCTCGGCCGTCCCATTGGAACTTCTTTCCTTTCTTCAGGAGACCAAAAAGTGGTTCACAAGTCAAGGTTAATTTTGAGATAAACCGTCTTATGAATTGCACTTTACCTAGAAAGCCTCGCACCTCCTTTTCAGTCCTTGGTGGTGGCATTTCTAAGATGGCCTTGATTTTGGAAGGGTCGACTTTGATACCTCTCTGTGTAATCAGAAATCCCAGCATTTTCCCTGCATAACACGAACGTACACTTCTGAGGATTCAGCCGCAACCGAGATTCTCTAATCCTTTGGAAGAACTTTTGCAAGGCGATGTAGTGGCCCTCTCTTCTTTGGACTTGACAATCATGTCGTCCACATACACCTCAACCTCTTGTGGATCATGTTTGCGTGGTCGCGGCCCGTTGATACGTAGCTCCAGTATCTTCAACAAATGGCATCACCCTGTAACAGTAAGTCCCCGGGGTGGTGAAAGCAGTCTTCCCCCGGTCCTCGGGTGCCATTACAATCTGGTTATAGCCTGAGAAACCATCCATGAACGAAAGCAAAGCGTGCCTCGCTGTGAAGTCCACTAACTCATCGATATGCGGCAAGGGGAAGTCGTCCTTCGGACTGGCTCTGTTTAAATCCCTGAAATCCACGCACACCCGGATCCTACCATCCTTCTTCGGCACTGGAACAATGTTGGCCAACCAAGTCGGGTATTCGGATACCAGCAGGAACCCTGTATCAATTTGCTTGGTGACCTCTTCTTTAATCTTGAGGGCCCAATCCGGGCGGATCCTTCTGAGTTTTTGTTTAACGGGTCAGGCCTCGGGGTCAAGAGGGATCCGGTGCTGTACAATCTCAGGATCAATCCCAGGCATGTCTTTGTAGGACCATGCGAAAACATCTTTGAAATCTTTTAATAAAGCGACTAAGCGCTCGCGTTCCTCCGAAGACAACGTGGACCAGATCTGGACCAGCTGCGGGTCCTCCTCAATACCAATATTCACAGTAGTGATTTCATCAACTAAAGGTTTAACAAATCTTTCCTGCTCTTGATCAATTAAGCGTTGCAAAACCGAAGGAATTTCTTCATCGTCGTTTTCATCAAAATTTGGAAAGTCCTGACTAATACAATAAATCAAAGGCACAGAAAACTACTCAGAAACCATATCCATTCCATTCTCATTAAGCATTTCCAAATCGTCCGATTCTTCTGTTACAACAGACTCAAAAGAGAAAGAAAAAGACGACCTAGACAGGACTATGGCATTCGGGTTATCACCTCCAGGAATACCAGACTCAGACTCAGTCGAGCTGGAACCTGATTCCGACTCAACAGATTCGGAGGAATCAGATTCCGGCTCACTACCTGACCCGATGCTGCTTAACAAAAATCCCTCCTCGTACTGCCAGGTGAGAGAGGGTGTGATGGATGCATCCAAAATGTTTGATGGTAGGCCTGCAGCCGTTTCATTCCCAATCATGGACACCGAGAAGTTATCCCCTAAGCACTTCTGTACGATCGGAGGATCTGAAAGTAGACAAGCCAATGCTACCCCCATTTCAATTTCAGCGCTCTCGGAATCCACTTTCTCATTCTGTTCAACCTCAGCTGATGGGTCTGTCTGCTCCTCGGCAACATCATCCCCGGATAACTGCAGGTCAAAGAAGATCTCAAACCCCGGCAAGCGCCTCTTCTCGGCATTCAACCACGGCTCTAGGAAGCCACAAAATGGAAAGTCCTCCCCCCTGGACGAAGCGTCCGTTTAGGGTACCCTGGATGGGTCGGTGCATTAACTCAAAAGGCTTCCTCGCCCGCTTTGCTCTGGCTCTCCCAACCATCTCCTTACCTTTCCTTATCCAATCCTCTTTGGTGGGCAGATAACCCAAACCAAAGGTATGCGGGTTGTATGGCACTTCGGCCAATGCTGCGACGCCCTTCTGGCCACTCTTTCCCAATCCCATCCCGGGGATGTGTTGAAGCTTGTTCATGAGGTATATCGATTGTGCGCTGACATACACCCCCTCATCAAGAGCCAAGATGTTTTGCACGACTCGAGCCTCAGCCAGAGTAAAACCCAACATGAATACATCCTCCATACCGTGCTCAATTTCCAAAACTGGCGTAGATACTTCTGGCGGTGGATGGATTGACGAATTTCCAAAAACGATGGCTACTCCCTTCCCATGGGGGTATTTCACCATCTGATGCAAGGTAGACGAAACTGCCTTTACTTGGTGCAACCACGGCCGCCCCAAAAGTAGATTGAAGGTCGCAGGAACTTCTAAGACGTGAAAGTCTACCTCATGCTGTCCCGGCCCAACCTTGGTCTGAATTTTCACTATCCCCATTACTTCTCTGCTTGTGTTATCATATGCCTGAATCACCTGGGCTGTCGGCACAAAGTCAGCGGTCTTTAAACCGATTGCATATGCAGTCCTTGCCGGGCACACATTGATGGCGGACCCTGTGTCGACAAGCACCACGGGTATCTATTTGTTTCTGCACTCCACAGAGATGTAGAGTGGCTTGTTATGGTTCGTACCCTCAGGTGGCAATTCTTTGTCAGAGAAAGTCAACATCGGGGTAGCCCCTCCCGGAAAAACTAAGCCCACCAGCTGTTCAGGCGTGGTGTCTATTGAGATCTTGGCCTTGTCCATGGCCGATAAGACAGCTTGTCGATGCACTCGCAATGCCATAAGCAGTCCCCAGATGGAGATGTCTGCCTGTATCTTTTTCAACTGCTTCAGTACAGCTTCTTCTTCGAGTTGCTTCTCTTTCTGTTTCTCCGCCTCCTTATCTTTCCTAGACGCCTCTGGCTGATCTAGATGTGGGGGCTTGAAATACCGCCCGCTTTTAGTCATATGATCGACTTCGTCGATGTACCAGGTATCGTCTGGCTGGTTGCTCCCCCAATTCTCATCCGTGTAGGCAAGACATAGATCATCGTCTTCCCACCATATTCCGTCAGCAGCCGACAAACACCTGTCCGGCTCCGGTACAATTGTACTCGTAGTACTTTCCGTCCACATGTTCGCAGCATTCTCTGTCCTCGTGTACACAGCACTTTCAGTCCCCTCAAGGGCTTTAGCTTTCCTGATTCTCTCAGAATTCTCAAACCTTTCCTGTTCCAACTGCGTCAGTACAGCTGGCTGTTCAATAATTCCTGTATTCACAATGCCTAGATCCCGAGCGAAATTCTTAGCACCGGTGCTCTCCGGCGATGCATTATGATTTCCAGCCCTTCCGGCCACAACTGATGTTCTTGCCCCTGCCGGGCCCCGTTCTAACTGAGTTTCGTCGACAACATCTGGTAGGTCATCAAGCCACCCGGTGACCTCTACTGACTCCTCAAAATCTGACCAGTTGACTACCATGCCCTCTGGATCTTGTTCATTGAAAAATTGGAGGTTAGCAAAGTCCCCTTCCACAGCTGCCAAGTCATCTATCCTCTGACCAGATTCATCCCCCTGTATCACACAAAGCTCTGCCCCTGTCGGTAATTCCACATTTGGCCCAACCTGGCCTACTGATAGAATGTAGTCACTCGGACTGTATACCTCTTCAGCAAAACTCCTAGATTCCTCAGATTCTGACTCAACAATCCCATTCTCCCATGAAATCTCCCTTGTTCTGTCTTCGACACTCACCACCATTGGTTCGGGTTAGGTTCGGGAGATGCTAACATGCACAGGTCAGTGCTGTCAGGAAGGAACACCTCCGGCTTGGGTAGGTGAGAAGGAGTGATATAGATGCTAGGATCGTAAGACATGACCCCGATCTGGATAAAGTTGAGGCGTTTGGGAGATGGAGCTTGGTTGTGTGGTGGGAGAGGGTTGGTTGTGACATTGGGTTTCTCTGGAGGCACAATCACCCTATTATCGATGAGATCTTGAATCTCATGACGTAATCGGAAGCATTGATCAGTGTCATGACCGTGCTTTTGGTGGAAAGTGCAATACTTGGCTGGATTATGGGAGGGGAGGAGTTTTTCTGGTAACGGCCGCGGCTCTAGGGGCTTTAAATGCCCTTTCCTAATCAAAACTCCTAAAGCCTTGGACAAGGACATATATAGTGGAGTGAAAGTTCTTTGGTTTTTGGGTGGGTATCTGGCTGTTTGCGAACTACTACCGGACGCACCGGTGAATGGCGTAGTTGCAAGGTTTCTTGGGGGATTGGTGGTGACCATGCTTACTTCTGAAGCTCTGGTAGTTGCGGCATTGCTCGTGCCTATATTGGCGTTGCGGTTAAAGGTTCTCCTGGGTTGCTCTCTATCTTGGTCAATCAGACCCTGTTTCATCGCATCCTCAATTTGTACCTCCATCTCATGTAAATCTGAAAAGGTAGGGAAAGGAAGCACGATCATTTTCTGCATCAGTTTGGGATGGAGATTGCGCACAATCATCCGAATCTGATCCTTGTCAGTGGGCCTAGTGGTCATCATTGAGGCCTTGGCCCTCCAGCGGGTTACGAATTTAGAGAAACTCTCCTTAGGCTCCTGCCTTGTTGTCTCGAGATCGCGAGTGGTAATCTCGATTTGCGTGTTATAGGAGTATTGTGCGATGAAAGCCTCGGCCATCCCATCCCAGTTCCGCTTGACATCGTCTTCCAATTTTGCGTACCAGATGGCCGCCACACCTGACAGGGTCCGGCCAAATAATGAAAGCTTCTGTAGTCGGGTGAGGCCCATCGGCCTTAGTATGTCTGACTGTAGACACCCCATTTTTGACCGTCCTCAAGACTTGGATGTCATCGTTTGAACACCCGATGATCATCCATGTTCATGTTCGTTTTGAGTTCCCGGAGGTCTCGGCCGCGCGCCTTGCCTCAGGATCTCTTAACTGGACTGTTCTGTGCTTGGTTTTGGACCAAGAACTTGTTAGTTTTTGCTTTTGAGGGCAGAGAATGGCTTGTCAGCCATCCCCGGATCCCACCGGCCAAGACATGATGTCACTGGCCATGATCTCTTGCCACCGGCCATTTGTGATGGCCGGTGGCACCTTTGATGGTCGGTCGGCCTTTAATTTGGTCAATCGGCCATATTTTCTGGCCAGGACTTCTTTTTTGCCTTTTTTAGGCATTGTGCATGCCAGCTGTGCCAGCTGGAGCACACAGATCTGTCCTCCATACATGTGTATGGAGGATTTGCACCCTTTGCACCTTTTGTTCTAAGCTTCTTGAAGAAGCTTGCACCCTTTGCTCTAGCTTCTTGAGGAAGCTTGGACCTTTGTCTTAGCTTCCTCAAGAAGCTTGAACCCTTAGTCTTAGCTTCCTCAAGAAGCTTGACCCCCTTGACCCTTTTTGTTTAGCTTCTCTAAGAAGATTAGGCCCTTGTCTTGCTCTATAAAAGAAGGCCTCTCTTCTCCTTTGAAGGGGTTTAGCAAATCAGAGATATATGATATATACACCACTCTCTCTCTATATCTCCCTCTCTCTCTACATTTGTGTGTGTTAGAGTGTCCAAAAGTGAGTTTTGTTCTTCGTTTTGCACTAAGACACCTAGTGTTACACCATACCTCGGTTATTGAAGTGTTGAGAGGTTGTTCTTGGAGCTTTTGAGTTGTTTTTGATCAAAAAAGGGGGCTGGAGTTTTGGTTCTTGAAGTGTTCTTCAAGGGTGAGTACTATTGCTTTATATTCCCCATTCTTGCACTAGCTTTTAACCTACTTTGCATGCTGTTTTGAGCTTTGTGTATAACTGATAAAAGTTCTAATTTTTCATGTTTAAGATGTTTCATTAAGGTCATTTTTGTGTTTGGGGTCGACCTCCCCCTCTTAGGCCTTGTTTGGCCTCTTTTGTGCCTTCTTTGTTGAGCTTTGGGAACTTTCGTGTATTGGCCTTCTCACCACTAAAATCCAGAGGATTTTCAGTGGTGGTGAAGGGGTTTTGAGGTCTTGCATAGGGGAGGGACACCCCTCTCCCTTTGTGTCTCATTTGCTTGTGTTTTGGCTCATAAGGGAAGCATGCATGCCTAGCTTTGTTTGGCTTTATTTCAGAGGTTATTTGGTGTTTATCTAGCATGTTTTACCTCTGTTCCATGTTGGTTTGTTGACCCCTTGCATGCACCATACACTTGCCTTGCATTCCTCTATTTTGCCTAGAGATGCATCTTGCATTTGGATCACCATGCTTGCATGTTTTGGCTTAGCTTTGTGAAGTTTTTGATCATGTTTTATCATGTTTAAGCTCTGTTGGGTGTTGATTTGGTCATGCTTTCATACTTTGTATAGCCTCTTTGCATTCTAGCTTGTTGGCTTCGGGTGTGTGAGTCTTTAGCATGCATTACTTAGGCTATTTCAATGATTTGGAATCACTTATCATGCCATTTCAGTCCATGTTTTGTGCTTACATGCTCGCATTTGTTACCCTTTCAATGCCTTGAAGAGTTGTGGTCCTATGCTCCATGTTTGAGTCCTTGGAGTATGCCTTTTTGTTTGAGTCCTTGGGCTGCCATATCAGTGGGTTTTGGGGTGTATTTTGACGCATTGAAACTCTATTTTTGGTTGCATAATCCATGCCATGTGTGGTCATGATAGTTATAGTGGAATGCTCCCTTTTATGCCTTAGTTTTAGGCCCATTGGTGTGCATGTTTGCATGAGCGTTTGTCCATCATTTCCATCACTTTTGGCCACTGTTTATGGCAAGGTTGAGGTCTGCCCTTTGCGGTTTAAGTCCACCATTGCATGTTCATCGCACGTTTGTTGCATATTTGGTTCATTGTGTGTTGGCACATGCTAGTTCCATTGCATTTTTTTTTCCTTTCATGTTTGCTACATTGCATTTTGCATGTTTAGCATATTGCACACTTGCATGTATAGGTTGTGTTGCATTTGGCATGTTTTGCTAACTTAGCTTCATATTGCATAATTGATGCCATTTTGTACACTTGAGTCATATTGCATACATACATTGCATTATGTTTGGTTTGGGGTGTCAAACCAAACATGAGGAATAAGGTGTGTTCGTACTCAAAGTGACGAAACACGTCTCAATCCTCGGTCGCCGACGCCCTTAATCTCAACATGATAGGGTGTGAAGCATTCACTCGTTTGTTGCATTCATTTACATTGATTTGCAACTTGGTGCCTTGGGCCATCATGCATCGAAATGCGTGGTTGGTGGCCCGAGGGCCGAGGGCCACACTCCCTTGAGTCTATAGAATGATAGGGAAAGTGGCCATGCACACATTGCTTTGAAATTTCCTTGCCATGCACTGTCTGCCCTCTGCTGCTGTCAAAGCAGGATTCTGCAGGAAGATTTGGCCGACCGACTACATACAGTGCCGACCGACCAAAAATATCTGGCCGATGGCTTCACAACTGGTCGATGACCATTTATCAATGGCCGGTGGATCTTTACCTTGGCCGGTGGCGTCCCAAAATGGTCACGGAGTGGTTCAGAAGCATCAAGAATATTTTCACAATCCTCAGAGGTGCAAAACAGTGCAAACAGAGGCAACAGTGGCATGGCAACGGGTTTCCGAGCGAGGCGATCGAGCATGCATCATTCAAGCATTCCAAGGCGGGGCTGCGGCCACCTCCTTTTGTAATTAATTTATTAATTGATTAGGGTTTTGTAATATTTAATTAGCTAGGGTAGTTAATTATTTATTCAGTTTGTATTATTTATTCGGACCCTCCGAGCGAGGGCAATTGTATAATAAGTGTGCGTGAGTGTGTGAATGTCTTCCAACCCCACGTCTTTCTCCCTTTTACTTACCTGCTTACGATGGTTAGATTAGGGCATGTTTCAATTAGCATACTTATGCTCGCATGTTTGCATTCATTCATATGTATTGCATGCACCGGGCTTGGCGCATTATACTAACTGCATTGTATTTCAATTCCGAGTTGAATACATGATATCTGTTGCATTTCATATGCCATGTTTAGAATAGCCGAGCCTATCTTAGTTGCATTTTGCATGTGTTGCATTAGCCATCTTAACATGAACTAGGATCATGCATTGATTACTAACTAGTTTCTGTTTTGGCTTGGAGTACTCGGTGAGTGTTTATGCTTTTGCATCCTTGCATGTGTGTGAGTGACTGCCATGATAGCATGCTTACCATGAGGCTAAGTGCTTATATGATTTAACTGCCTGAATGCCTGTGGGTGGAGGTTGGGCTATCTGAATTGGAACAATTCATTGATTGCAAGTTTTAAGCCCACTAGATAGTGGCAAATCACCATGTTTTCTAAGCCCACTTGAGGGTGGCAAAATCCGCATTTTAGCCTACTTGCGAGTAGCAAACCGCTTTAAAAAACAAACATGAAATGTTTTGTTCCCACTCAGGCGATCTAGTCTATACTTGTATGCTGCACGCATCACATAGTAATTCTAGGCTAATAAACCGGAATAAGAGCACATAATGTTTTCAAAACTCGATATCATGGTTAGTAGAGGCCGATCTTTGATCGGGCAAGCGGGGGTGTTCACGAAGTGACCTTCCCCAATCGTACCCAAGTTCCCGAGCCGAGGCAACTTTGGTGATGACGGACACGTGGCCTTAGGCAACGAGTCAGGGTTTCCTAAATTCCCTCCAAAATAAAATATTTAGGTGGCGACTCTATATCTGGAAAAGTAGTCCATGTTTGGCACTTCTTTTTAAAAATCTGTTTTTCAAAACGATTTGCCGGATTTGGACTCTTTGATGATTCATCGGTCTTGCATTGCACTCTGCGAGATTAGATACAGGACCGTGACATTGAGTCCAAGCTGTAGTGAGCCCCAATGAACAAAACGGGATTTCTCCCGGGACGTTCGGGGACATCTACAGTTTCTGGCGACTCTACTGGGGACTTTAGAGAGCTTGACTCGAACTCATGATATCTTGTTTTGATTACACTCATGTGTTTCTTTGCATTGCATGTGCATTGGTGCGCCTAGGACACAGTGTTTGCCATCTGCTATTCCTGAATGGTTTGCTGGAGGCTGCGTGCCATAAGGCTGACCGGTTACGGGCTCTGCCACGATGGGAACACAAACCCCGGTTTTCACCGGGGCACCCTCTTTGACCATTCGACCTAATGCATATTCGGAATCCATAGTGACCATTCCAAGCTAGGACAGGTTGCTTACCCGATTGTAGGTTGTTTGAAACCGCTGCATGCGTAGTGAAACCCTAGCTCCTGACAAAATAGGACAGGGAAACCCTACCCCAACGTAGGGGTGTTTTGGCTCTCATTTGTTTGTTATGTGCTTTAGAGTTGGCCTTTACAGGAATGCATGTATCAGTTTGCAAGTTTGGGCATCAGGCCTGCGGGCACCAGTGTTTTGAGGATCAGTTATCTGCGGGTATCAGATTCGGTTTTGGGGGTAGTGATTTGGGAATGATGATCAATGTTTGAGAACAGTCTATTCAGCTTATCAACTGTGTGTTGTGATGCCCAACTGTGTGTTGTGTGTTTATTTACGCTGTTATGCTGTCCGTTTTTCTGATTGTTTATTCCCTTATTACTACCTTATTTATCTTTTTGCTAGGTAGTTTAGCACAATTGCTTCAGACCAAGCAGATATCCCCCAAGCACTCTGGACTAGAGGTCGTCGACTCCATCGATCTGAGGATTTGGTAGACGGACAACCAGTGTTTCATTCTCTACCCCCGGTTACCAGACGGAGGGCAGTTAGGCAGAGGATATCCGCTCAGCAGTCAGTTCAGAGGGCTTTGTCTACCCCGCCTGAATATAGTAGGGATCAGAGTCTTGTTTCTCCCACAGAGAGGGAACATATACCGGCAGTACAGCTAGATCAGAGCAGTATGGCAGGGATCAAAGAAATGATGCGCCAGCTCCAGGAAAGCATGAAAACCATGCAACAGGACGCTGTTTGTCGAGATGAATTTGCCAAACAACAGGCCGAGATCAGGCCCAGCAGGCAGAGTTAATTGCCAGACTGCAACAATAAACCGGGGCATCTGCTTCACACCAAGCTCCTTCCCTACCAAGGGTCCCACCACCCGAGGAGGCGGCGAATGTCCAGAATGTCCAAGAGGATACAGACATCCCGACGGGGCCGGCTCCGCCCCTGATTCTACCTCAACTATCCAAGGCACCTACGCCTATCAATCAACTGGACTCTCCCTTCGAGTTCGAGGTGGACCCTACAGCGTTGAAGTTGAGCAAGCTTGAGAAGTTGTTCAAGAAATCCCAAGGGGTAAAGTCCATCCCAGATATTGAGGACGGGTATACCGACGCAGTTGTGACGCTGCCGGACCGGTTCAAGATGCCACATATCGATCGCTTCGACGGGTCCGAGGATCCCATGGTGCATCTACGTTTGTTTTCAGACGTTCATATTCATTTTATTTCGTGTTACTCATGTTCATACTTTCATTTCAGTTCAGATATGTTTATATGATGTCACATGATGTCATACACACTCACATATACAGATGTAATGTCCCTAATTCTTTTCTAGGATGTCTTATAGATCATATGGACTCGTGTGTGCGATATAACACGTACTCCCTAGGGGTATATCAGTGTAGTTGCACTAGTTGATTGTATGACTTTGCTAGCTGTTGTTGGTATCGTGCCATCTTTACAAGGGCTTGATCTCAGCGCTCCTCGATTAAATCCATATCTAATGCAAGCATCATGTTATTTCTGCCAGTATCGAACGCCCTCAACCGGAGAGTTGGGAGGCCAATTTCCAATGGTATGATTGCCTAGTTGCCAAAGCACAAGGCGAATGGAGTTTACCCAGTAAACCTTCTTGGCGTAGTTTGATGTGTCCACAATACAATTGGCAATTTATTAACCCATTTGCCTTTTGCTTTCTCGAGTCTTTTCTTAATGTCGTCTAGGACCACTTTATTAGAAGTCTCTACCTGTCCATTACTTTGTGGGTAAGCTGGGTAGGAAAAGTAGGGCCAAATTCCATACATGTCACACAACTCCCTATAAATGCCATAATTGAATTGAGTGCCATTATCAGAGATGAGCGCTCTAGGAATGCCGAATCGAGTTATAATGTTCTTCCAGACAAAGTGCTTAATGTTAGTGTCCCGAATGTGCGCCAATGGTTTTGCCTCAACCCACTTGGTGAAGTAATCTATGGTAACAATTAGGAATCGTTTATTACTTGGGGCTCTCAACAATGGTCCAACAATATCTAGACCCCATTGAGCAAAAGGACAAGGGCAAGTTAAGGAGTTCAGTTTTTCGGTTGATAGATGTGTTAATGGGGAGAATATTTGACACCGCTCGCACTTCTTGACATAGGCTTTAACATCAGTACGCATAGTCGACCACCAATAGCCTTGAGTAATGACCTGGTGAGCTAATGATCGCCCCCCTCCGAAATGGGCACCTCAACTCCCCTCATGTATTTTGGCCAAAAAGTCCTTAACCTTGTTGAGATGGACACACTCTAAGGTCTTGAAAGAGATTTTTTGTACAACTTTCCCTCAGGGGCTAAATAATACCTTAAGGCCATGTTTCGAAGCTTATGGGTTTCTTTCTTATCTTCTGGTAATTGCTCTAAATTTAATAATGTAGTGATGGGGTCTATCTGACTCGGTCCCCTATGAATGATATGCACTATAGGATCCATTTTGGGGATATTGATACTTGGCTCAGGAATGAAACCCATTTCAATGGTTCGTTTAAATTCTAAATTGACGGCCGAGGCTAAACAAGCTAAGGCATTAGAGTGAGTGTTTTGATTGTGAGCAATTTGATTGAACTCATGGCCATCAAATTTGTCCAGCAAAGACTTAGTTATCCTCACATAGGCTACCATGCGATCATTCTTAGCTGCGTATTTCCCTTTTAGTTGGTTAATTACCAATTTTGAGTCACAAAAAACATGCAACCATTTGGCTCCCATCTGAAGTGAGCTGCGAAGGCCGGTGATGAGGGCTTCATATTCGACCTCATTGTTAGAAACATCAAAGCCAAGTTTGATCGACTGTTTCACTACTACTCCTTCGAGGCTCATGGTAATGACTCTTACCCCACTACCTTGCTGATTAGATGATCCGTCACAATACAATTGCCAGATGTTCCCTACGTACATTCGTCATTCTGGCTGTGGTTGGGGAACTGATTGTTTTGGCAAGACAACCTTGGCGTCGCCTACTGGCCTGGTAAATTCAACAATAAAGTCAGCCAATACCTGTCCTCTGATGGCCATTCATGGCGAGAATTGGAGATCGTACTGCTCAAGTTCCAATGCCCACTTAAAGACTTTCCCTAACGATTCTGCTCGGTGCAGCACCGAACGAAGGGGTGATCTGTTAACACCTTAATGGTGTGCTCTTGAAAATAATTCATTAGCTTCCTAGCGGCCACCACAAGGGCTAGAATCAATTTCTCCAAGGGTAAATACCCTGTTTCTGCGTCAACCATGGACTTGCTCACATAAAAAATGGGTTTCTGCTCGCCGAGTTCATCATGAAGAAGGACAACGCTTACAGCATGATCAGATACCGCCAAGTATGGGATGAGAATGTCTTCCTACATGGGAGTAGATAGAAAAGGGACAGAGCCGAGGTAAGTTTTTAGTCATTCCAAGGCCAACTAACATTCTAAAGTCCATTTGAATGATTTACCCTACCAAAGTGTTTGAAAGAATGGCCTACATCGGTTAGAAGATCGACTGATAAGTCTGTTGAGTGTTGCAACCATGCCTATTAACTTTTGAACTTCCTTGACGGATCTAGGAGAGCCGAGTTCCATAATAGCCTTGATCTGTTTAGGATTAGCTTCTACCCCACGATGATTAACAATATAGCCAAGGAATTTACCCAAACCAATACTGAATGCTTACTTTGAGGCATTAAGTTTCATCTTGTACCTCTGGAGGACATCAAAGGTTGCAGCAGGATTGGCTAAATGAGTTTTTTTCTCCTTGGACTTCACCACCATGTCGTCAATGTGAACTTCATGGTTTTGTTGATTTGGTTTTTTGAACATGGTCGTGACCAACCTCTGATAAGTTGTCCTAGTATTTTTCAATCCAAAGGGCATAACCTTGTAGCAATAAGTTCCCCTTGGAGCGAGGAATGCCGTTTTGTCATGATCGGAAGGATCCATGGCAATATGATGATAACCTCGATATGTATCTAGGAAACTCATGTGCTGATGATGAGCAGTGGCATCTACAAGTTGGTCAATTCGAGATAAAAGAAAGCAGTCTTTGGGGCAAGCTTTATTCAAATTCGTGAAATCAACGCATATACGCCATGTTCATGTCTTCTTTTCACCACGACAATATTAGACAACCACGTGGGATAGGTAACTTCCCGAATTGCCCTAGCCTCCAGTAACTTGTCAACTTCTTCAACCACGGCAACAACATGCTCAGTAGCTAAATGACGACTCTTTTGAACAACTGGCTTGGCTTTGGGGTCAACATTCAAGTAGTTCATAGCCACTTCTAGATCTACTCCAGGCATGTCATACGGGGTCTAGGTGACATCAATGCTACTAAGCAAAAAAGCTACCAATTCTTGTTGTTTGGCAACATTGAAGTTGGTGCCGAGCATGAAAAATTTCTCTAGCTTATTGGGTATTGCAACCTGAGTCAAATCCTCTATCTCTTTCTCAGCTGGGCTTCTCCCTACATCTTTCAGACCCTCTTGGTCTGGGATTTCTATCGAATTGACCTCGAGCTCTTTCGATTTCCTTGCCAAGGTTGTCAAATAACAATCCTTCGCTAACGTTTATGATTTGCGAATTTGCTCAATGCCATACTAAGTCAGAAAATGAAGGAGCTAATGGTAAGTTCTTGGAATGACCTCCATTGTGTGGAGCCATGTTTAACCTATAATTGTAGCGATCCCGGTTTCGATCATTCTTTCATGTTTTGCCACTTCGAATGGGTCGGTCGAGGATTGAGCTACCCGGCCAGCTCGCGGGGGTCCAGGGGGCAGCGCCGCTTGGCGGGTCCGAGGGCAGCGCATTGGCGGAGTCGAGGGGCAGCACCCCCAAAGCAAAAATACAAAATGCATTCGAAGTTGTTTGTCCGCTCGAGCGACCGTTTATGCACTTGAGCGGAGAATGTTTGGCTTCAGAAGTTTGACCTATCTGCAAAAGTACTGGAAAAGTGTATTTGACGCTCGAGTGGGGCTTTCCATGCTCGAGCGGACCATGTTAGATGAGTTTGTGAATTTGATATTTCAGATTACTTTTGCATATCTCTTTCTCTCTAAAAACCCTTTCATCTCCCTTCTCTCTACATTTCCCTACGCCAAATTGGATCAAAACCTTGATTTCTCAAGATTCATTAGAGTTCTGCCATAAGTTCTTCATCAAAGTTGGTTAACTTCTCGAGGGCTTCGTTGTGTGCGGTGAAGATCGAGTTTCGACACCGTTGATTTTGGGAGTTTCATCTCATTTCTTCTTCAAAACTTGAGGTGGGGATTTTCTTAGAGTTATATATATATTTTTGCAAGATTTATATGATTTTCGAAATCATCTTTCGATAGCTTTGAAAATTGATTGTTGATTCAAGAAGTTGAGCGATTTTGAATGTGGGTTTGTCTCTTGTTCTTTTAAAATGATCTTATAGGTTTTGATCTTCGTTGATTGAAGAAAATATAATTTTGGAAAGTTTTCTTTCAAAGGATTTGAGTTGTATAGTTTTGGTAAGAAAACCTAGAATTTGGGAATTTTTTTAAAGAGATTGAAAATCCATGAATGATATTGTTGTATTTATTTTGTGTGTCAAAATAAATAGATGTTTGAAAAATTTCTTATTTATATTTATATAAATGATGAATTTCAGGGAATATGAGAATTGTTGTTCATTTTGGAAATTATTGTTCAAAATGATGAAATAGTCTTGAAATGACTAATTGTTGAGGATACTTAAGAAGAGGGAATTGTGTTATTCCTTGGATGATGAATTGCAGTAAAAGTATTTATATTCATCTTGTGTTATTGGCATAACAATTCATTTGATTACATTAAACTTTGAAAGTTGATTTGAAAACTTGCATTGAGAAAATAATGTTGAGAAACAAGTTTTCATGAAATGGTTTTGGGGTAAATACGTTGGTAAGTCTTGATAGGTGGTGTAGATGATATTGAATAGGTTGGCCTGAGAGTCCGGGGTGAAAGACCGAAAACCCGCGCGGATAAGTGTCGAGCCTTCCGGTTAATACTGGTAAAAATGACAATTTGGTAGTACTTGTATAGTCTACTTGCAGACACCGACCTAGGGATTACCAGAGTCGTATTTACCGCCCTTGAAATAACTTGTTAAGTTTTGAACAATTGAAATTGCATGACATCATTGAGTTCGAAAGATGAAAATATGATTTATCTTCAAAAAGGGGCATAGCATGGCATGTGCATTTCATCTCTTGAGACTTGTATAAGATGTATATACTTTGTTAAGGATTTCCTACTGGGCTTTATGTTGACCCTATGGGATTTTTGTGCAGGAAAAGATGTGGTGATGCCGCCTAACTAAAGGTAAGGAAATGTGTGTTAAGAGTACAAGACTCTCATTTTGTTGTAACTCTGTGTGTAAGCCAAGGGCTGTATGTGTGTGGGTTCGAATATCCGTTTTGTGTAACCAGGCTCAAGCCTTGGAAACTTGTAAACCCTTGGGGGTATCTATTTGTTTATTTACTTGTTGTTGAATTAATGTATTGTTGTATGAAGAACTATTGTATCATGTAATGTAAGTTTGGAGATTTATATTCGGTTTTCCTTGAAAGAGCCACGATTGTTGTATTATCATTTGGGGCTAGAAATTTGGGGCGTTACAACTTGGTATCAGAGCTATCGAGTTTGAATACTTGGAACTCGTGGGAAGTGGTTGTTTAACCACAATGGGTTCATTTAGCATGTTTAGGAGGTGTTGTGCATTGTGTGACTATGTGATAACATGCTTATGTGACTAAATGGGTATGGGATTGGACTTTTGGGATGTTGTTTGCGCCTGTTAAATTCCTTGAGGTCTCATTAGAAGGGTACTTGATCAATACTCATTCTACTAAGAATTCTTGGTTTTTCGTGACATGGATTTCATCGTAAAAGAATAGCCCGTATGTGTTTACATGACTAAGTGCTTATGTGGAGTGAAATTGAATTGTGTATATGGTGCAGAAATATATAGAATTGTTGTAGTCGAACGTGTGAGTCAAGTTACGAGCACATATGAGTTAATGTGCTAAATTATTTCTCTTGTGTCCTTTATTAGGATGTCAGGAAGGGGTCAAGTCCGTGGTCGTAGAGGCGGGTGGTGTGGTAGGGCTCGCTGAGGTGTGCATGAGGTACCGGTCCATAGGGTTCCGGTGCAAGAAGAAGGGTTCGGCCAAGCTAATATGGCCAAGCAAGTAGGACAAGCTAATGTAGCCGAGTAGGTGGGACAAGCGGGTCAAACCGCAATGGGGGCCCTAGCTCGAGAAATGGCAGGGGCTTTAAGAGAGTCTATGAACTTGTTGAGGGTGGAGAATCAAGCCCGAGAGAACACCACGGAGTCAAGGGCAAGTTTCCTTACTAGAGAGTTCTTGCGGGCCAAACCGGATGAGTTCCATGGTGGCCCCGAGCCCAAGAAAGCGGATGAGTGGCTCGAACAAACTGTGAAGACATTTGAGATGCTTCACATCAAAGATAGTGAACTAAGAGTGACTCTAGCGAGTTACTACCTTAAGGGAGACGCGGGTCAATGGGAGAAATATGCCAAGGGTAGAGTGGAGCCGACATGGGAAGCCTTTATGGTTGCTTTCCAAGATAAGTACATACCTCTCACTGCTAGGGAGAGATTGAGACAAGAGTTTAAAGACCTCAAACAACTCGACATGCCCGTTGCTGAGTTTGAGACGGTCTTCTCTAGTTTGTTAAGATTTGCAGCAGAGTTGGTGGCAACGAAAGAGCGTCGTTGCATTGAATTTGAAAAGAAATTGAAAACAAAAATTGTGTTCAAGCTTGTCAGAAATATGATTTGGGAATATGATCGTCTCGTGGAGACAACGACACACATAGAAATTTTCATACAAGCCGAAGAGGAGAGGCTTCGGAGTTCGAGGTCTAGGGGCCGAGAGTTTCAAGGAGACTATAGACAGAACAAGAAGAGCAGGAACACCTATCCATCCTAGTCCCAACCACAGCAGTCTAGATCCACTTTTCCTTTGCCTAGTGCGGGTTTGGGAAAAAGTGCATTGAGTAGCTTCGCGTGTTTCAAGTGTGGCCAACAGGGTCGCAAATCCTTCTTATACCCATAGAAGGGAGGAGGCCAGCTAATGTTAGCACCACCTAACCGATCTCAAAGTCAGTCTCAGTCTCAGAATAAAGGTCAAGGGTTTTATTGTTATCAGTGTGGTCAGCCGGGGCATATGAAGAGAACTTGCCCACAGTTGGGAGGCGTATCTGGCGCATCAGGGTCGAGGCAGACTTAGAGCCACCAGCAGGCTCAATCAGTCCAAGCTTCGCAAGTTAATCAGGGAGCTGCTTCGGCTCAGTCAGTATAATAGGCCTATGCTCCGAGAGGGGAGCAAGTCAATTAGGGGCCACAGGGGCGCGTGTATGCTGTTACCGTGCCAGAGCAGTTGCCAGAATCCTCAGTTGTGAGAGGTATTTTTGTTGTGTGTAATTCTTTGGCTAATGTATTGATATACACGGGTGCGTCTCATTCATTTATATCTACTGCATTTGCTTCTGCATTGGGGTTAAAGGTAGCACGGTTAGTGCCTCTACTCAGAGTATAGTCACCTGTTGGGGGTACAGTTGATTTAGACCGGGGTTGTCGTGATTGTGAAATAGCAATTGCCGGGCGTCGACTTCCGTTTGCTTTTGTGTTGCTAGATATGTCGAGTTTTGATTTCATTTTAGGCATGGACTGGTTGTGTTCTTATCAAGCTGTGATTGATTGTTACCGTCAGAGAGTTACAGTGTGCACTTTGGGTGGTGATCATTTCTATTTTCTAGGGAACTGAGTTGATAGAGCCTTGTTCGCTAGTTGTTGACCCTCGTAGTAGGAGCAAACTTAGTGGCCTTCTTGCAACTCTCTTGGATAGTGAGAGTGACAGGGCTCGTGTTGAGTAACCAAGGGTAGTTTGTGAATACTCAAATGTCTTTCCAGAAGATCTTACTAGTTTACCACCTCACCGGAGATCGAGTTCTCCATTGAATTAGTGTCTGGCACAGCACTGATTTCCATGTCACTGTATAGATTTGCACCCGCCGAATTGCATGAGTTGGAGATTCAACTCCAAGAACTTTTAGACAAGGGCTTCATTCGCCCTAGTACATCGCCTTGGGGACGCCGGCTCTCTTTGCGAAGAAGAAGGATGGGTCGTTGCGGTTGTGTATTGATTACCGCAAGTTGAATAGAGTTACAGTTAAGAACAAGTATCCCCTACCTAGAATAGATGATTTGTTTAACCAACTTAGAGGGTCTCGTTGCTTCTCAAAAATAGATTTGAGGTCGGGGTACCATCAGTTGAGAGTCTGGGAGGAGGACATTCAGAAGACGGCCTTTTGTACTCGTTATGGCCACTATGAATTCCTTGTAATGCCTTTTGGATTGACCAATGCACCGGCTTCCTTTATGGATTTAATGAACAGAATTTTTCGAGAATGCTTGGACCATTTTTTGGTCGTCTTTGTGGACAACATCTTGATTTATTCAACCTCTGAAGAGGAACACGAGACTCACTTGCGGGTAGTGCTAGGCTTACTTAGTGAGCACCAATTGTATGCCAAATTTGAAAAATGCGAGTTTTGGTTAACGGAGGTGAAGTTTTCGGGGCATGTAGTGTCTAGAGAGGGAATGACTGTAGACTCCTCAAAGATAGATGCCGTATAGGATTGGGAACAACTCAAGAATGTTTTTGAAATCCAGAGTTTCTTGGGATTAGCGGGGCATTATTGACGTTTTGTAAGGGACTTCTCTAGACTAGCTGCACCTTTGACTAGGTTGACTAGAAAGGGTATCAAATTTGTGTGGAGTGAGGCTAGTGAAAAGTCATTCCAAGAGCTTAAGACTAGATTGACTACCGCACCGGTTTTGATAATTCCGGAAAGGGGTTTGAATTACAGTGTCTATTGTGATGCGTCCAGGGATGGACTTGGTTGTGTCTTGATGCAAGAGGGAAAAGTTGTGGCCTACGGATCATGACAATTGAAAACTCACGAGAAGAATTACCCCACCCAGGATTTAGAATTAGCGGCGGTGACTTTTGCCTTGAAAATTTAGAGGCATTACTTGTATGGTGAGAAATTTGAGGTTTTCTCCGATCATAAGAGTCTAAAGTATTTGTTTTCTCAAAAAGACTTGAATTTATGACAATGGAGGTGGATGGAATTTATGGAGGATTATGACTTTGAGTTACACTATCATCCGGGGAAAGCCAATGTAGTGGCCGATGCTTTGAGTCGAAAATCTGTGAGTAGTTTGGCAAGTGTGGTCTCTCGGGAATGGGATATGCTAGATGTTATTGGCAAGTTTGATTTGCACTTGGGTGAGTTCGGAGAGAGTGCTACCTTGTTTACTTTGAATGCTTAACCTACCTTGGTTAGTAAGGTCATAGAGGCACAACAAGGAGACCGTGATGTGGAATTAATCCGTGTTAAGATTTCTAATAGAAAGGAAGAGAAATGTTTGAACGTTCACTTGGATCTAAGTGTATGTCACCTAGACCGTTTGTTTGTACCCGAATCTTGTAGAGAGGAAGTACTTCGGGAGTTCTATTACTCACGCTTTGCGGTACACCCGGGAGGTTCTAAAATGTATCATGATCTTAGTCGTCAATTTGGTGGAGGGGTATGAAACGAGATGTCACTTAATTTGTATTGAAGTGCCTTACTTGTCAACAAGTGAAGGCCGAACACCAAAGACCAGCGGGTTTGTTACAACCCTTACCGATAGCCGAGTAGAAATGGGAGTGTGCTACATGGATTTTGTAGTTGGGCTTCCTAGAACACAACGAGGCAATGGCGCCGTTTGGGTGATTGTTGATAGGTTGACTAAGTCTACCCATTTCATTCCGATGTGCACCAGCGATTCAGTTGAACGCTTAGTAGAGTTTTACATTAGAGAGATAGTTCGACTTCATGGAGTCCCTATGATAAGGATTGTCATTTTACTGCCCGGTTATGGCAAAGCCTTCAAGAAGCGTTGGAAACTAAGTTGACTCTTAGCACCGCTTATCATCCTCAAACTGATGGACAGTCGGAATGTACCATTCAGATTTTGGAGGACATGTTTAGAGCTTGTGTCCTTGATTTTAAGGGGCCTTAGGAAAGGCACTTACCATTGATTAAGTTTGCTTACAACAATAGTTACCAAGCTAGTATTGGGATGGCACCATTTGAGGCCTTGTATGGCCGACCTTGTAGATCACCAGTTTGTTGGGTTGAAGTGGGTGATGCACTGTTACTGGGTTCGGAAATTGTTAGAGAGACAACTGAGAAAGTTGTTCTCATTTGGAAGAGGTTAGCTACAGCCTAAAGCCGACAAAAGAGTTATGCCGATAAGAGGAGACGACCTTTATCTTTTGAAATTGGTGACCATGTGTTTCTAAAAATCTCACCAAGGCGGGGTTTGATGAGATTTGGTAAGAGTGGTAAATTATCTCCAAGGTTCATTGGGCCTTTTGAGATCTTAGAGCGAATTGGGGGAGTGGCATATCGGTTAGCTTTATTGCCACAACTTTCGGGAGTTCACAATGTATTTTATGTAGCTATGCTTAGGAAGTATGAACCCGACCTTCTCAGGTGCTTGATTGGGCTGACTTGGAGGTAGATGAGTATGCCTCTTACGAAGAACGATCGGTTCAAATATTAGATACCCAGGAGCAAGTGCTACAGGGCAAAACTATACTGTTGGTAAAGGTGTTGTGGAGACACCATGGGGTTGAAGAAGCGACGTGGGAACGGGAGGCGGAAGTCCGCTCCAAATATCCGGATTTATTTGAAAATGTTTAAATTGCTTTTCTTTGTAATATTCCTTAGTGTTGAGGGAAGCGTATTTAAAGTTGTTAACCACATGTTGATATGTGCGTTGTTGTTTTAAGCATAAGGTTGTTAAGAGTTGCATTACTTTTTAGGAAATTTCATGTTTATGCATATTTGGGAGGTTCTTGTTAATGAGATAACCATGGTGGAAATGGTGGAATTTAGTTGAGAGTTAATATTCTGATTTGAAAATGAAATAACGTGGCTTTGATCGCTAGAAACCCTTTTGTTTGGGTAGTTTGATTTGAAATTTCGGGGTCAAAATTCTTTAAGGGGGGAAGGTTGTGGCGATCTCAGTTTCGATCATTCTTTCATGTTTTGCTATTTCGGCTGGGCCGGTCGGGGATCAAGCTGCTCGGTCAGCTTGCGGGGGTCCAGGGTACAGCGTTCCCGAAGAAAAAATACAAAATGTATTCGAAGTTGCTTGTCCGCTCGAGCGGCTGTTTATGCGCTCGAGCGGAGAATGTTTGGTTTCAGAAGTTTGACCTGTCTGCAAAAGTACTGGGAAAGTCTATTTGACGCTCGAGCGAGGCTTTCCACGCTCGAGCGGACCATGTTATATGAGTTCGTGAATCTGATATTTCATATCACTTTTGCATATCTCTCTCTCTAAAAACCCTTTCCTCTCCCTTCTTTCTACATTTTCCTACGCCAAATTGGATCAAAACCTTGATTTCTCAAGATCCATTAGAGTTCTGCCATAAGTTCTTCATCAAAGTTGATTAACTTCTCGAGGGCTTCGTTGTGTGTGGTGAAGATCGAGTTTCGACACCGTTGATTTTGGGGGTTTTATCTCATTTCATCTTCAAAACTTGAGGTAAAGATTTTCTTAGAGTTATATATATTTGCAAGATTTATATGATTTTCGAAATCATCTTTCGATAGCTTTGAAAATTGATTGTTGATTCGAGAAGTTGAGCGATTTTGAAAGTGGGTGTAACGATCCCATTATGTATAACGTTTAGCACTTAATTAATTAAGGAGATTTGGAATTTAATTGCCAATTATTATAATTTAATTTGGGATTCATGAAAATTATGGGGATTGATTCATATATGATTCTATTGAAGATTTATTTTGAAATTAGAAATTAAGGGTCCAAATGGCTTAAGGAAGTAATATTGAGAAGTTGAGTCAATTTAATTTTAATTACGGACCCATTTGGGAGTTTAATTAAATATTTGATTCAGTTTAGTAAAATTGATATTCGATTAATTAGGTCCTAATTGGAGTTAATTAAGTTAATTAAATTATGAAGATTGAGACTTGTGATTAGTTATGATCAATTAAGATTAATTAAAAATCAAGAGGTGATTAATTAAGCTAATGAATGACCAGTGGCTAATTTGACTATACTCAACTGATTAACATTGTGGGTGTAAATTAAATATATATATATATATATATATATAATAAATTATTAAACCTTCAAGTTTTATATGTGTACATGAGGAGAGAGATAGGCAAATCCACTTATTAATTGTTGAGTGCATTCTGTGCTTCATATTTGTCTTGGCAAAACCGTGAGAGAGAGAGAGAGACAGAACCGTGGGTGAGAGAGAGAGAACTGTGAGTGAGGGAGAGTTCAATTCCTTAGATCTTTGCTGGAAATTTTGAAGGAAAACCAAGAGAAAAGTGAAGAAAAGGAAGAAGAAACTCAAGTTTGGCTTGGATTTGTCAAGATTATGCAAGATTAAGTGTCTATGAAGACTCTAGGTAAGGATTTGTCTCTCAAACCTTGAAGATCCTATGGTATAGAGTTGGATTTATGGCCATTACGTGTATTTTGCTTGAGCATGTTAAGAAGAAGGTGATTCCTTACATACATACATGAATATGTTGGATTTTGAAGTTATATGTTACATGCATTCTAGGATTGAGTTATGTTGAAGTTCAATCTTATAATTTGAAAGCTATGGAAAGGAATTTAGACTAGATTGTTACATGCATGAATAATTTTACAAGTTTAATACTCTAATGATACATACATCATGAATTTTGAAGGAATTAAAAATAAAGCTTTGTAGATCAATATGAATTGTTAAGATTGGGTTTGCATGTAAAATCAGTCAGGATCAAGAGTATGAATTATGATTTCTTAAATTTGTTAACTTGAGTTCAATTTCATGTAATAGAAGAAGTTAGCAAAATGATGAATAAATGGAGTTATGTTCAATTTATAGAAAATTAGACATTGATTCGATTTTGAACCCCAACCCATGCATGCAATATAATGAAAGAGTTTTATTCAAAATTTAAATTTATGTTATGGAACCTCTATGATTATGAAT
>JAPPVO010000464.1:0-22696 GCA_030407325.1 Camellia japonica | reverse complement strand
TGATCAGCTTAGACTGCTGGGCCATGACAGCGGCCTGCTGTTTAGAAATTCCGCCTGGCGGATAGCATCATCTTGCATTTGCTTCATGCTTTCGTGCATCTGGCGCATCATCGCCTCTACCGTTGGTGTAGCCTGGGTTCCATCTGAACAACTGGCAAGTGTATTTCTATAGCGAAACAGGAATCTCAACCTGACTGTCTGCCACTAGAGTAGGCTGCTGTTCTGGTGATCCGTGTTCTGACACACTGTGCCTCCTCGGCCTTCTTCTGGTGACTGGGGGTAATGAGTAGAACACTGGATGTCCGTCAACTAGATCCTCGATCGGTTGAGTCGGCGACCTCGCGTCCAAAGTGCTTGGGGAGTATCGACTGGTTCGGAAGCAATTGTGCCACAAACTGCCCTAGCAAAAAGATAATAAAGCAAAAAGGAAATAAATGACCAGAAAAACGGGCAGCATAACAGCTTATATTAAATACACACAACACACAGTCGGCATACAACACGCAGTTTGATAACTGGGAATACACTGTCCTCAACCACTGATCACTGTTCCTGTATTACTGTTCCCCAAAACTGAATCGGATATCCGCAGACAACTGATTCCCAAATACTGACTGACGCCGCAGGCCTGATGCCCAAACCCAACTGATACATGCATTCCCTGTAGAGACGCACTCTAACAAGCACATAGCAGATAAGTCAGAGCCAAAACACCCCTATGTTGGGTAGGGTTTCCCTGTCCTATTTCGTCAGGAGCTAGGGTTTCACTACGCACGCAGCGGCTTCAAACAACCTATAAGCGGGTAAGCAACCTGTCCTAGTTTGGAATGGTCACTATGGATCCGAATATGCACTAGGTCGAATGGTCAAAAAGGGTGCCCCGGTAAAACCGGGGTTGTGTTCCCATGCTGTCAGAGCCAGAGCCGATCAGCCTTACGGACATGACTTGACAAGACAAGCCTCCGGCAAATCGTTCGGGAATGGCATATGGCAAACACGGTGTCCTAGGCGCACCAATGCAAATGCAATGCAAAGAAACACACAAGTGTAGTCAAAACCAGATATCATGAGTTCGAGTCAAGTTCTCTAAATCCCCAGCAGAGTCGCCAGAAACTGTAACAACGCCCGCGAGGGACCTCGCTACAATTCGGACTCGATTTTTGTTGTGGTTCTAAATCTGAACCAAAGAGTCCAAATCCGGCAAATCGTTTTGAGAAAAACAGATTTTTTTGAAAGAAGTGCCAAACATGGACTGCTTTGCCAGATAACAGAGTCGCCACCTAAATATTTTTTAAAATGGGAAATTTAGGAAACCCTGACTCGGTGCCAAAAGGCCACGTGTCCGTCATTACCAAAGTTGGCTCGGGAACTTGGGTACGATTGGGGAAGGTCACATCGTGAGCACCCCCGCTCGCCCGGTCAAAGACCGGCCTCTACTAACCATGATATCTGTTTTTGAAAACTTTGTGAGTTCTTATCCGGTTATTAGCCTAGGTTACTATGTGATGCTCGCAGCAAACAAGTATAGACTGAATCGTCTGAATTGGAACTAAACATCTCATGTTTGTTTGTTTGAAAATGGTTTGATGGTGCTACTCGCAAGTAGGCTAAGACGCGGATTTGCCACCCTCAGGTGGGCTTAGAAAACATGATTTTGCCACAATCTAGTGGGCTTAAGAAAAAACAAACATTTGACGAATTGTCCCAATTCAGATAACTCAACCTCCACCCACAGGCATTCAAGGCAGTTATATCACATAAGCACATAGCCTCATGGTAAGCATGCTATCATGGCAACACTCACACGCATGCAAGGATGCTAAAGCATAAAACTCACCGAGTACTCCAAGCCAAAACAGGAAACTGATTAGAAATCATGCATGATCCTAAATGCAGAAATGTCTAATGCAACACATGCAAAATGCAACTATAGCAGGCTCGGCTATTCTAAACATGGTATATGAATGCAACAGCTAACATGTATTCAATTTGGAATTGAAATACAAATGCAGTTTGTATGATGCGCCGAGCCCGGTGCGTGCAAAACAGATGAATGATGCAAACATGTTGTCATACTGTATGCTAATTGAAATATGCCCTATATCTAACCACCATAAGCGGGTAAATAAAAGGGAGAAAGACGTGGGGTTGGAAGACATACATCACACTCACCCACACTTATTACAATTATGCCCTCGCGCAGAGGGTCCGAATAATAATACAGTCCGAAATATACAGTCCAAATAATAAATATATTAATTAACAAATTAACTAAGAAAAACTGTAAACTGGCATGCAAGCCAGGGACTGCCTTGCTACTGATGGATGATGCATGTTGGGCTGCCTGGCGCGGAAATCCACTGGGATGCCCCAATTAGCCTCTGTTTGCACTGTTTCTCGAAATGCGTGTCGGGTTCCGAAAATTTGCTGATTCTTGATTTTGCTGCAACAGAGAGCAGGAAAAGGGCATAGCAATGTATTTCACAAATATATGCATGCCTCGATCCTCGTGCCACCAATCACGCATATCGATGCATGATGGCCGAGGAGCCGAATTGCACAACTTAATATAGGATGAATGCAGATGAATGCTACAACAAAAACCTAACTCCATCATGGGTAATCCGGAGTGTCGGTGACTTGGGAATTGAGACCCGTTCCGTCACTCGGAGTACGAAACGTGCCTCGTTTCCCGTGCCCGGGCTAACGCCTATCCCAAACACGATGCAATATGCATGGTATGCATGAAATGCAACTAACATATATCCTAGCATGCACAATGCTATGCTAATGAGATGTCTCGAAATGCGTGCCCACGGGCACGCAAACCGAGGTGATAGCATAAAAACATGAAATGACATGAAAAATGATGTACAATGAGACTAAAATGAGATACCTCGAAATGCGTGCCCACGGGCACGTAAACCGAGGCGGTGATGTGAGATGCAAATCGGATAAAACCGAAGTGCCTCGAAAAGCGTGCACACGGGCACGCAAACCGAGGCGATGATGTGAAATGTAAATCGGATAAAACCGAAGTGTCTCGAAATGCGTGTCCACAGGCACGCAAACCGAGGCAATGATGTGAAATGCAAATCGGATAAAACCGAAGTGTCTCGAAATGCGTGCCCACAGGCACACAAACCGAGGCAATGATGTGAAATGCAAATCGGATAAAACCGAAGTGTCTCGAAATGCGCGCCCACAGGCACGCAAACCGAGACAATGATGTGAAATGCAAATCGGATAAAACCGAAGTGTCTCGAAATGCGCGCCCACAGGCACGCAAACCGAGGCAATGATGGAGAAGCATGAAAATGCAAATTGGGCTTACGCCAACATGAGAGAGCCTCAGCTACACTCACATAGGCTGCCGGAAGATGAAAATGAAGTGCCTCGAAATGCGTGCCCACGGGCACGCAAACTGAGGCGATGCGAAATGACATGTAAAATGCAAATTGGGCTTACACCAACATGAGAGGGCCTCAGCCGCACTCACATAGGATGCCGGTGTATGAAAATGAGGTGCCTCGAAATGCGTGCCCACTGGCACGCAAACCGAGGCAATGCACCAAGGCATGAAATGACATGGGAAATGATATGCAAGCATGCAAGCCAAATTTCAGCAGCTAAATAAAGGGGAAAACAGCCCCGAAATAATACGAAATGACAATCAATGCATGAAATCATCCCGAAATGTGATTTTAAGTACCCGAAATGGCCTACGGCTATGCTAAACATGCAAAATTGGCACATGAAAGCAAAAACAGTAGCTAGGAAGTCCCAAGAATAGCATCTTTTCAGTACAAAACAAGGCTAAATTGTGAGCATAGATATGGCAACAATGGCATGCAAAAATGGGGGTCAAGAGAGGGGTATTGAAACAAGTGGTATATGAAAATCCCAAACTGAAAAATTCCCTTCTACAATACTGAAGAGGAGCCCAAAATATGCATATTTTCAGTGAATGACAACTCCAAAATCAGTATGTAGATAGGCTCAAAGTAGCATGCAATATTTGGGACAAAAGAGGCTATAAAGAGAGGTACCACAAGCAATGACCAAATAACTTAAGACCCTTAATAAAACTTGAATAATGGACCAAAACAAGACATTTTCTAAGGCTGATGAAGGCTGAAATCCGAAGCTAAGATGGCCTAAACAAGCATGCAATTTTACGGAAGATAAGATGGATTACACGAAAAGTACTAAAACCAATCACCAAATGGCTTAAAGCCCTTAACAAAACATGACAAGGATACAAAAATAAGGCTCTTTCTAAGCCTGAATAAGGCTTAAATCCGGAGCCAAATGAGTCTAACAAAGCATGCAAAATATGCATAGGACATGAATTCAAGGCAAGTGACATATAGAGCAAGAAAAACAGATTGAGCCCTTCTTCAATGTTGAAGAGGGGCTCAAAATAAGCACACCATCAGTTCATGAAATGCTCCAATTCAGATCACAAACAGGCCAAATATATCATGCAATTTTACGGTAAATTAGCAGAAATGCAAAGCAAGTGCATGATAGAATCACCAAACAGGGTGGATCCCTTCTTCAATGTTGAAGAGGGGCTCAAAATAGGCCCATCAACAGTTCATAGTATGCTTAAAATCAGATCACTCAAAAGCCAAATAAAGCATGCAATTTTATGGCCTAAAGAGTGGTATTGAAGCAAGTGTATCAAGGAGACACCAAATAGAGTTGAGCCCTTCTACAATGTTGTAGAGGGGCTCAAAATGAGCACAAAACCAGTAGGGGTCGGAGCCCAAAAACCAAAAGGAAATGGGGTAAAAATAGGAAGCAAGAAAATGGTAGAAAAAGGGAAATTGAACCTTACCCTTGAAGACAAGTCTTTCTTTGCTTCTTGGCTTGAATTTGTTGATCCTTGGCCACTGGAAATCACTCCCTTGCTGCTGAGATGGAGTTGGAGATAGTGGTGCTAGGGGTTGATGAAGGATTGGCTTAAAGACTTAAAGGTTTTTTGAAGTTTTGGCTATGGAGATGGAGGCTATGGATGACAAGCTTAAGAAACAAAATTTTCCAACCCTAGCAAGAGGGCTGTCCAGCCCTTTAAATAAGCAAAAAAAAGATGTAAAAGGGGAGGGAAATGGAGGCAAGAATTCCCTCCCAAAATATCCCCCGGATGTCCGGGATATTTTGAAAAATATCCGGACAGCTGGAAAGAGGTATAAAGCAGAAAGCTGGCCGGCCAGGTAGATTTCTGGGAGGTGGCCGGCCGGCCACCCCACCTGGTCGGCCAGCCACTCACCCTGGCCGGCCGGCCATGGCCCAAAAATGAAGAGGAAATTTTCTGGCCGACCACCATGCAATGGTGTCCTCCCATGTGTGTAGAATAAGGCCCCAAGGTCGGAATCTGGCAACTCTGAAGAAGAAGTCACAACATAGAGCTTGAAGGAGAGGCTCAAAAATGAAACCAACAATTGCTGGCCGACCACCAACTTTTAGGGTCCTCCCAGATGTGTAGAACAAGGTTCCAAGGTCGGAAATTGGCAACACTGAAGCAGGAGCCACAACATAGAGCTTGAAGGAGAGGCTCAAAAATGAAACTCATAATTTCTGGCCGACCAGTAGTTTTTAGGGTCCTCCCATGTCCCCTGATCACAGATATATAGCTTTGGTTGGAAGAAAATACCCCCAGGGTGTTCAACATTGGCCCGGAAGTGAGCAAAACGGGCGCCGGAGGAGCGAAACTGGTTATCTGGGATAATTGCTGGCCTCCCACCCCCCAGTGATCTTCCTGGTGTTGAAACAGAGGTACCTGCCAAATTTGAACAAAAACCAATGAGAAATGAACGCTCGGGGCCAAAACCGGGCAATTCGGGATCCCGAAAATGGGCTGCAGGTGGCGGAAGTGGTGTTCAGCAGTGAAGTGGGTATCTGCGACCCCAGTGTTCCTCGGAATGACAAAACAGAGGTTCCTGCCAAAAATCAGAGAAAACTGATGCAAAATGAATGCTCGGGGCCCAAATCACGCAGTTCGGGGTCCCGAAAACCGGCTGCAGGCACCGAAAGTGGCATACGGCCACGAAGTGGGCATCAGGGGCCCCAGTGTTCCTCAAAATGATAAAACAGAGGTACCAGCCAAGAACCGGAGAAATCGGAGATGGTTGGGCGGTCCCGAACCGAGGCACACGGCCTGACGGCTCCGAAAACCGGGAACCGGGCTCCGAAATGGGCAAAATGGCCTGCGGCCACAAAATGTAGCTCACGGCCATCGGGAGATAGTCTACAGGACCACTCCCTTCCCTCGGGAAAGAAAACAGAGAAATCCGAGTCTGGTTCGCAAACCGAGACAAGGCACAGAGAAGAGTTCGGAAGTCCGGAGGCAAGGCGCACGGCTGCGACTCTAAGACTTCTGAACGAGCACAGTATGCAACATCACCGAGCGCTCAATCGGTGACGTCTGAGTCTTAAGGTCGGTCAAAAATGGGGTGTCTACAGTTGCCCCTCTTTGACAGAACTCGGAAGTCAAATTGACGGGAGTGAATGTCAAAGCCCAGAGACGACCCATTTTTGACAAGGCCGAAGACTTAGACAACCACACAAGACAAACAGAGAAATGTGTGCCCGCAGGCAGGGGGCAAAATGCAAAATGATAGGCACGGAGCCAGGTGATCATGCAAATGCAGCAAGCTGTAATGAAGCAAGTATTGACAAATAGATGCAACAGTTTTAAGCAAGAATGCAAAGCAACAACTACATTTCATGCAGTTAGGAATGCGGAGAATTATTCAATTCTCGTCGCGTCTCACACGGAGAAGATACGATACCTGCGCGATTCGTCTGGTCGCACCAGCCTCAAATGAACCGTACATACAATATCGTGCCTGCAAAAGAGAGAAATTCAACAAGAACAATATGCTAACAACATATATTCCATATGATTCCTACGATTCCAAAAGTTGAACACACACAGTGTCGGCGAATGAATGCATCACAACGCAAGAGAAGATAATGCGTGACAACGCATGCTTAAGCACAGAAATGTGATAGACCAAGGAATTATGCATGATAATGCAAAATTATAAGCCAAACAATGACAAACGAGCATAAATCAAAATGCCTGTTTGTTGCACAACAATGAGCTGAAAACGCGCATTTCGACGACGGCAACTCGATCGCGGCCTCTGATTTACGTCCCGGAGAGGTCACAACATGTTTAAAAAGGATACACTCCGATTTTGATGAATAATGATGAGACACATGTCAATAATTGCAGTTGAATTTCCGGTGGAGAAATTCGGCACCAGAAAGTGCACTTTTCTTCAACTTTTTCAGGTCCCGGGAGCTCCGATTTTCCTCAAAATTTGCAGAGAGGTAGGGGAGGGGGTAGGGAGCATGGTCGGCCAGCACACCACCCTAGGAGAGGCCATCGGCCAGGGGGGAAAAAGTAGGTGGCCGGCCAGCCAGGTTAGGTGGCCGGCCGACCACTTGCCCAAAGTAGGGGCATTTTGGTCATTTTCAGGATTTCTATATATATGCTTGCCCATTGCCTCCGAAATCACACCCACAAGTGTGAAATTCTCTCCTCTTGCTTCCTAAGCCACTTTCTCTTTCAGATCTGCATTTTATACGCGCTCCTCGGCCTCCCACGTAAGTTGTTTTTGCGAAATCTTCCAGCGTTAAGCACTTTGAACCGATCAAATTTTGATTTTGGAGCTTCTCTTCTCATTTTCATCACTCGAGGTAATTTTGTCTCAACATTTGGAAAATTTTCCCGGGAGTTGACTTTTGTTGACTTTTTATTTCCCGAGAGTTGACTTTAGTTGACTTTTTCCAGTTTTGGCTCATTTTGCTCATTTTTGCTCCTCTTTGCAGATTTCTCGATATGGCGGGACATTTTCCTCACGGCGGAGGTTTTCCGGGTCCCGGAGATGATTTCGACATTATGACATTACCCCCGAGGGTCCGCCCTTTCATGCCTGATCGATACGCCCCAGCGGTTCATAGGCTTCCACGGGTCGTTTTCCGTCACTTCATCGATTTCAACGATCGGGTACCGGGAGATCTCCTTCTGCGAGAGCCGGAGCATCACCTCTCTCACGACGCAGAGGTATTTTACTTTCTTTCCTGCATCTTTCGTGCATTTTGTACCTTTGCCATGCTTAGATACACGGTTTAGCTTATGACACAGTACTTACACCATGAGCATGCGACTTAGCCACTTGAATTTCACGAACATACAATTCATCGCCTGATTATGAACGCATGGTACGCATTAGTCAGAAATTGAACACACGGCTCAAACATTGATTCACCGAACACACAGCCCGAAGTTGAAAATGAGCACACAGCACATACTGACCAAGAGTAGAACACACAGTCCCCAAACTCAGATTTTCTGAACACACAGCCCAGATTTGAAGCGAACGCACAGCCCACTAATTTAGAGAATTGAACACGCAGCCCAAAACCCCGCTTTTTCTGACATTTGAACACGCAGCCCAAACACCAAATTTTCTGAACACGCAGCCCAGTAGAATGTGAACACGCAGCCCACTAATTTTTCTGAAATTTGAACGCACAGCCCAAATAACAAATTTTCTAAACACGCAGCCCAGTAGAATGTGAACACACAGCCCACTAATTTTCTGAAATTTGAACGCACAGCCCAAATAACAAATTTTCTGAACACGCAGCCCAGTAGAATGTGAACACACAGCCCACTAATTTTCTGAAATTTGAACGCACAGCCCAAATAACAAATTTTCTGAACACGCAGCCCAGTAGAATGTGAACACAGCCCACTAATTTTCTGAAATTTGAACGCACAGCCCAAATAACAAATTTTCTGAACACGCAGCCCAGTAGAATTTGAACACGCAGCCCACTAATTTTTCTGAAATTTGAACGCACAGCCCAAATAACAAATTTTCTGAACACGCAGCCCAGTAGAATGTGAACACGCAGCCCACTAATTTTCTGAAATTTGAACGCACAGCCCAAATACCAAATTTTCTGAACACGCACCCAGTAGAATGTGAACACGCAGCCCACTAATTTTCTGAAATTTGAACGCACAGCCCAAATACCAAATTTTCTGAACACGCAGCCCAGTAGAATGTGAACACGCAGCCCACTAATTTTTCTGAAATTTGAACGCACAGCCCAAATACCAAATTTTCTGAACACGCAGCCCAGTAGAATGTGAACACGCAGCCCACTAATTTTCTGAAATTTGAACGCACAGCTCAAATAACAAATTTTCTGAACACGCAGCCCAGTAGAATGTGAACACAAGCCACTAATTTTCTGAAATTTGAACGCACAGCCAAATAACAAATTTTCTGAACACGCAGCTGTAGAACACCCCATTTTTTGACCCCTCAAGACTTGGACATCACCGCTTGAACACCCGTGATATCCATGTTTGTGTTCGTTTTGAGTTCCCGGAGGTCCCGACTGCGCGCCGTGCCTCAGGATCTCTTAACCGGTTTGTTCTTGTGTTTTTTCCACCAAGGCTTGTGTGTGTTTTCATTTGAGGGTAGGGGAAGGCCTGTTAGCCATCCCTAAACCCACCGGCTGCCTCACACCTCCACCGGCTCTCCCTAGTAGCCATCGGCACTCTTTATCCAGATCCTTGGCCGATCGGCACTGTATGATGCCGGCCGGCACTTTTTTGTGCCGGTGACTATTTGGCCGGCCGGTGACCCTTCTGAACCCCTCTGAGGATGGTGCATGACAGCTGTGCCAGCTGGATTACACCATCACTCCTCCCGTGCATAACATTGCACCATTTGCCCTTTTGAACCCCCTTGAAGCTTCTAGAAGCTTGAACCCTTGGCCAAGCTTCTTGGAGAAGCTTGGCCAGCTGTCTTGGCTTCCCTTAGAAGCTAGGAACCCTTTGCACCCCTTGAACCCTTTGGCCTTACTTAGTCATTAAGTTTTGCTTAGTTTTTGGCCTATATATACTTGCATTCATCTCCATTGTTTAGGGTTAGCAACTTTAGGTCAAAAACCAGAGCTTAGGCATATATTCTCTGATATACATCCATATATCTATATCTCCTTCTCCCTCCTTTGTGTGTGTGTTTTGGGACCAAATAGTGTGATTTACCTTACTTTTGCACTAAAAACACACCATTACACCTTAGCTCGAGATTAGGAGGCTTGGAAGGTTGTTTGTTGAAGTTTTGGCTGGTTTTGATCACTAGAGGGTGGCTGGAACCTTTGTTCTTCAAGTGTTCTTCAAGGGTAAGCTTGTTGCTTTAGATTCCCCATTCTTGCAACCTCTTTCTACCCTCCTTACTTTGTTTTTTGATTTTGTTTAAGAAAAAAAGTCTTGTTTTTACTTGTTCTTGAACCTTCATTAAGGTCATTTTATGGTTTGAGTTAAGCCTCATCACTTTAAGCCTTGTTTGGCCATCTTTGGTGCCTTTTCTTAGCCTTCTTGTTTTGGTGTTCTTTGATCTTCTCACCACTGAAAATCAGTGGATTTTCAGTGGTGAGGATGATATTTTCGAGCCTCAAATAGGGGAGGACACCCCTCTCCCCTTAGCACTTTGTTTGCCTTTGTTTTGGCTCATAGCATAGCATGTGTGCATGTTTGCATTTGCTTCATTTCAGGACTTTTGGGTTTTTAGGTCATGTTTGATCTCTGTTTTTGGTTGGAATTATAGCCTCTAACATGCTTCTCATACTTCCTTTGAAATGCTCTTTTATGCCTAAAAGCATGCCATATGTCCAAGCCATATTTCTCGCATGTTTTAGATTGATTTTATGAAAATATGAGTATCATCTTGTCATGCATAAGGGCTGTGAGCCACTGTTTTGGCCATGTTTGGCATGCTTAGCATGGTTGCCTTGTTTGTTGACTTGTAGGCCTTGCTTGTATGGAGTTATAGCATGCTTAACTTGACTTATATCCCATGATTTGGCATCATATTAGACCCTATTCCAGTCCATTAGTCATGTTTGTATGTTGGCATATGTGGCTTAGTTCATACTTTAAGGGTGTGCTCTTGTATGCTTTGAAGTAGGCCTTTGCATGCTTACATGTTTAGTGCATTTTCGGGGATGCCATGAAGGGGGTTGGTGCTATTTTGTATGCTAAAAACCTGTTTTGGTTGCCTCACATGTGCCATGTTTTGGTCTTTTAAGTGGTGATTCAATGTCTCACTTTGTGCCTTAGCCTTGAGCCTTATAGCTTGCATGCTTTGTAGCATTTTTGTTCATGTTTTGAGGCATATTTTGCCACTGATTTAGGAGTTTTGAGGGCTGCCTCATTGAGCTTAGTCCACCTTTGCATGCTCATATCATGGTTGTTGCATGTTTGATTGATGAAACCTAGTATACATGCTAGTTCCATGCTTAATTGGTCCATTTACATGACATTTGTACCTTGCATACTTTAGCTCTTTGCATGCCTAACATGATAGGTTGCATTGCATTTGAGCCATGTTGCATGAGTTGCATTCCTTGGTTTGGGTTGTCAAACCAAGCATGAGATGAGAGGAGTTCACACTTGAGTGGTATGAAACTTGTCTCCATCCTCAAGTCCCTAAGCCCTTGATCTCCATATGATAGGACTTAGTCTTCATTTGTTGTGTTGCATGCATTTTCATATCAAAGAGCAACCTTGATTCCTTAGGCTATCATGCATCAAATGCACAATTGGTGGCCCTAGAACCAAGAGTCTTACCTCCTTGAGTCCCCAAGCATGATAGGAGGCAATGACCATGCTTACATGTACCCCAAAACCCATGCCTTGCATTGCTGTCTTGCTGCTGCTGTCAATCTGTCTCTGCAGGGACTTTCTGCCGGCCGGCAGTTTAATGTGCCGATCGGCACTTTATTTGTCCGATAACCACCACATGCAGCCGGTGGTCAATTTCAGCAGCCGATGAGCTCTTCCCCCAGCCGGTGGGTACTTCAGACCATTTGGAAGGTGTTTCAACTTTGGAATTTTTTGGAGAGGCGACAGTAAAAACAGAAGCAGCAATGCCATGACACGGTTTTCCGGGCAAGTCGCGACGAGCATACATCATTTGCGCATTCCGAGGCAGGGCTGACCCCATTTATTTTATTTGTTTAATTTATTTTAGTATTAGAATTTGTAATATTTATTCATTTATTCTTTGGACTGTATTATTATTTTGGTCCCTCCGTGTGAGGGCATGTTTTAATAAGTGTGTGTGAGTGGTGTATGTCTTCCAATCCCCACTTCTTTCTTCCCTTTTATTTACCTGCTTATGATGTAGAATTAGGGCATATTTAAATTAGCATAACAGTATGAAAGCATGTTTGCATTCATTCATTTGTTTACATGCATCGGGCTCGGCACATCATACAAACTGCATCGTACTTTCAACCAAATTGAGTACGTTTATTTGTAGCATTCCATTGCCATGTTTAGGATAGCCGAGCCCCTTAGATTACATCTTTGCATTGTTGCATTAAACATTTCAGTATGCTTAGTCCATGCATGGATTTCTAATAAGCTTCTGTTTGGCTTGGAGTACTAGTGAGCTTTATGCTTTAGCATATCGCATGCGTTATATGTTGCCATAATAGCATGACTACCATAGCTAAGTGCTTATGTGATTAACGCATGAATGCCTGTGGATGGAGTGTGAATTACCTAAATTGGACAACACATTAAAACTGTGAGTTTTAAAGCCCACTAGATAGTGGCAAAACCGTCTTTCTAAAAGCCCGCTTGAGAGTGCAAAACCTGCATTTAGCGCTACTTGTGAGTAGCAAATCATTTTCAAAACAAACATGTGGTTTTTGTTCAACTTAGGCGATTTGGTCTATACTCGTTTGCTGTGTGCATAATATAATAATTCTAGGCTAATAACCGGAATAAACACGTAATGTTTTCAAAATCGGATATCACGGTTAGTAGAGGCGTCTTCGACCGGGCGAAAGGGGGTGCTCATAGCTGACCTTCCCCGATCGTACCCAAGCTCCCGAGCCAAGATACTTTGGTTAATGACGGACACGTGCCTTTGCACCGAGTCAGGGTTTCCTAAATTCCCATTTTAAAAATATTATAGGTGGCGACTCTTAATCTGGCAAAGCAGTCCATTTGGCACTACTTTTTTCAAAAAATCTGTTTTTTTTCAAAACGATTTGCCAGAGTTGGATCTTTGTTCAGATTAAGAACCGCAACACAAAAGGAGTGCCGAACTGTTAGAGTGGGGCCCAATGGCGCGTCTACAGTTTCTGGCGACTCTGCTGGGGGATGTTAGAGAGCTTGACTCGAACTCGTGATATCCTTTTTGATTTCACTTATGGTTTTTCTTGCATTGCATGTGCATTGGTGCGCCTGACACCGTGTTGGCCATCTGCTATTCCTGACGTTTGCCGGAGGCTTGTCTTGTCAAGCATGTCCATAAGCTACCGGTTGCGGGCTCTACCAGCATGGGAACACAAACCCGGTTTTACCGGGGCACCCTTTTTGACCATTCGACCTAGTTGCATAGTCGGAATCCATAGTGACCATTCCAAACTAGGACAGGTTGCTTACCCGATATAGGTTGTTTGAAACCGCTGCGTCCGTAGTGAAACCCTAGCTCCTGACAAAATAGGACAGGGAAACCCTACCCCAATATAGGGGTGTTTTGGTTCTCATTTACTTGCTATGTGCTTTAGAGTGTAACTCTGCAGGGAACATACAGATCAGTTTGCAAGTTTAAGTATCAGGCCCGAGGGCATCGGTATCAGTGTTTTGGGAATCAGTTGTCTGTGGATATCAGATTCAGGCCTAGGGGCAATGGTTCATAATCAGTGATCAGTGGTTGAGAAACAGTGTATTCAGCATTCGACCGTTTATTTTAAATACCCGACCGTGCGTTGTGTGTTTATTTACTTTGCGCCGTTATGCTGTCCGATTGTCTGTTTATTTACACGTTTTATTTATCTTTTCATTAGGTAGTTGAGCACAATTGCTACCGATCCGATAGATATTCCCCAAGCACCCTGGGTCAGAGGCCGTCGACTCCTTCGATCTGAGGATCTGATAGACGGACAACCAGTGTACTACTCACTACCCCCGGTTACTAAACGGAAGTCAGCGAGGCAGAGGACATCAGTACAACAGTCAGTCCAGAGGGCTTTGTCTACCCCACCTGTGCTCAGTAGAGATCGGGGTTTTGTGTTATCAACGGAGGGGGAATTTATACCAGTAATCCAACCAGAGCAGGATAGTATGGCTAGTTTGGAGGAAATGGTGCGCCACCTTCAGGAGAGCATGAAAGCAATGCAGCAGGATGCTATCCGCCAGGCAGATTTCGCCAGACAGCAGGCCACAGTTGTGAGAGAACAGGCAGAGACAATTGCCAGACTGGAACAGCAAACCGGAGCATCCGCTTCACATCAAGTTCCTCCCCCACTAGGAGCTCCTAATGTCGGAGAGACAGCCAATGCTCAGATTGATACAGAGCCGCCTACAGGACCACCCCCACCTCCGATCCTACCTCAAATTCAACCTCAGCTATCAAAAACACCCACCAATCTACCGGACTCTCCCTTTGAGTTCGAGACTGATCCCACCGCACTCAAATTGAGCAAGCTTGAAAAGTTGTTCAAAAGATCTCAAGGGGTCAAGACTATCCCCGATATTGAAGATGGTTACACTGACGCAGCTGTGACGCTGCCTGACAGGTTCAAAATGCCTCATATCGATCGGTTCGATGGGTCTGGGGACCCCATGGTACATTTAAGACTATTTTCGGACGTTCTAAGGCCAATGGGCCTCAGTAGGCTCCAGAAGTTGTCTCTGTTTGGTCGAACCCTGTCGGGTGTGGCGTCTGCATGGTATGCTAAGCTAGATGATGACGTGAAGAGAAATTGGGACGAAATGACTGAGGCCTTCATCGCGCAGTATTCATACAACACGCAGATTGAGATCACTACTCGTGATCTCGAGACAACCAGACAAGATCCTAAGGAGAGTTTTTCAGAATTCGTAACCAGATGGAGGGCCAAGGCTTCAATGATGACCTTAAGGCCTACGGACAAGGACCAGATTCGGATGATTGTGCGCAATCTACAGCCGAAATTGATGCAAAAAATGATAGTAGTCCCATTTCCCACCTTTTCTGACCTGCATGAAATGGGGGTGCAGATTGAAGACGCCTTGAAACAAGGTTGGATTGATAGTGATCGGGAGCAACCCCGAAGGACCTTCAACCGCAACACTAATACAGGCCCGAGTGGCACGTCAGCTACCAGAACCTCCGAAGTGAGCATGGTCACCACAAACCCCCCACAAAGAAATGCGGCAGCTTCGCCATTCTCCGGTGCGTCCGGAAGCAACCCACAAACAACCAAATACCCACCCAAAAATTCCAGAACTTTCGCTCCGCTCTATATGCCCCTATCCAAAGCTCTAGGGGTATTGATCAAGAAAGGGCACCTGAGGCCCCTGGAGCCGCGACCCCTACCAGAAAAACTCCCTCCTACCCATAACCCGACCAAATATTGTGCATTTCATCAACAGCACGGTCACGACACCGACCAGTGCTTTCGGTTACGCCATGAAATTCAAGACCTTATCGATAACGGAGTGATTTTGCCTCCCGAGAAGCCCAATGTTACCACAAATCCCCTCCCTGCACATAACCAAGCCCCACCACCTAAAAGACTTAATTTCATCCATACTGGGGCCGTATCTTATGACCCTAGTGTCTATATCACACCCACCCACTTGCCTAAACCAGAGGTGTTCCTCCCTGAATGCACTGACTTGTGCATGATGGACATCTCCGTAGCCCAGCCTAAGCCGTCAGTGGTGACCGCCGAGAACAGGAGAGAGGAGACCCCGAGGGAGAGAAGGGTTGTTGAATCAGAGTCTGCGGAATCTGGGAGTTACAGTGGGAAGACATACAGTCCGAGTGACTACATCTCGTTGATAAGCCAAGATAGGCCTAAGATGGAACTGCCAACAGGGGGAGAATTGTGCATGATCCGAGGGGATAGTCTGGGACAAGGAATCGATGAGGTAACAACCGTAGGAGAGGACCTGGCCAATCTACAACTCTACAGCGACCAATATCCAGAGGACGCAGCAGTTGCGTGGTTCAATTATGAGGATTCAGTAGAAGCTACCGGGTGGTTGGACGAGCAGCCCGATGTGGTAGGAGAATTTCAGGCAAAGCAGAGCTCAGCAGGAATGAGAATATCGGTGACGGCCGAAAGGGTCGAAGAGCAGAGCATATTGTCGGGGGACGTCGGTGGTAAGAATTTCGCCCACGATTGGAACATTTTGAGTGCGGAAATGAATGAACAGTCAATTATGTCAGAACAAGCAAGTTTTGAGGATTCCGAGAGGATCCGAAAAGCAAAGGCCCACGTGGGGACTGAAACCGCTGTGTGTACGGAAACAGATAATGCTACAAGTGCGAAGATGGAAAGTGCTGCGAGCACGAGAACAGTCATACCAGGGCCGGACAAGTGTCTGTCGGTCGCTGACGGAATGTGGTGGGAAGACGAGGACCTATGTCTTGCCCATACAGACGAAGATTGGGGAAATGATCAACCTGACGGTACCTGGTACCTGGGGGAAATTGACCATATGACACGGAGTGGGCGGTATTTCAAACCCCCACACTTGGATCAACCAGAGGCCTCAGGGAAGGACAAAGAGGCTGAGAAGCAGAAGGAAAAGCAGCTCGAAGAGGAAGCCGTACTCAAACAGCTGAAAAAGATACAAGCAGATATCTCTATTTGGGGACTGCTTATGGCTTCTCGAGTGCATAGGGAGGCTGTTTTATCAGCCATGGATAAGGCAAAGCTTTCAATAGAAACAACACCAGAACAGCTAGTGGGGCTAGTCTTTCCGGGAGGGGCTACCCCGATGTTGACGTTTGCTGATAAGGAATTACCGCCTGAGGGCACAAATCACAACAAGCCACTCTACATCTCTGTGGAGTGTAGGAATAAATGGATACCGGTAGTCCTTGTTGATACAGGGTCCGCCATCAACGTCTGCCCCGCGAGGACAGCTTACGCGATCGGTCTGAAAGTCGTAGACTTTGTACCAACAGTCCAGGTCATCAGGGCATATGACAATACAAGCCGAGAGGTGATGGGAACCATTAAAATCCAGACCAAGGTTGGCCCGGGACAGCAGGAGATAGATTTTCATGTCTTGGAAGTACCTGCAACTTTCAATTTGTTATTGGGGCGGCCGTGGCTGCATCAGGTGAAGGCAGTATCATCTACTTTACACCAAATGGTGAAATACCCCTATGGGAAGGGAGTAGCCATCGTCTTCGGGAATTCATCGATTCATCCACCACCGGAAGTATCCACACCTGTTCTGGAGATAGAGCATGGCCTGGAAGATGTGTTCATATCGGGTTTTACCTTGGCTGAGGCTCAGGTCGTACAGAACGTCATGGCCGCTAACGAAGGGATATATGTTAGTGCCCAAGCAGTGTACCTCATGAACAAACTCCAATACATCCCCGGGATGGGATTAGGGAAAAGCGGCCGTAAGGGCATTGCAACACTGGCTGAAATGCCGCACAACCCTCACACCTTCGGCTTGGGTTACCTGCCCACCAAGGAAGATTGGGTAAGAAGGGGAAAAGAGATGGCTGGAAGAGCCAAAGCAAAACAGATGGGGAAACCTTTTGAATTGATGCACCGGCCCATTCGGGGTACCTTGAACGGACGTTTCGTCCGGGAGGGGGAAGACTTCCCATTCTGCGGTTTTCCGGAGCCATGGCTGAATAAAGAAGGGAAACGTATGCCGGGATTTGAGATTTTCTTTGACTTACAGTTATCTGGGGATGATGTCGCTGAAGAACAGACAGACCCGACGGTTGAGGCTGAACATAGCAAGGAATTGGAGTCTGCGGACACAGAGTTTGAAATGGGGGTAGCACTGGCATGTCTACTTTCAGATCCTTTGATTGACCAGTTGTGCTTGGGGAATGACTCCTCGGTGTCCATGATCGGAGATGAAACGGCTGCGGGCCTACCATCAGCTATTTTGGATGCATCCATCGCACCCTCCCTCACCTGGCAGTACGAGGAGGGATTTTTATCAAGCAGCACCGGGTCAGGTAGTGAGCCGGAATCTGATTCCACCGAGTCTTGTGAGTCGGAATCAGGTTCCAGCTCGTCTGAGTCTGAGTTCGGTATTCCTGGGGGTGATAACCCGGATGCCACAGTCCTGTCCAGGTCGTCTTTTTCTTTCTCTTTTGAGTCTGTTGTAACAGAAGAATGGGACGATTTGGAAGTATCTAATGAGAATGAGGTAACTGTGGTTTCCGAGTACTTTTCTGTGCCTTTGGTTTATTGCTTAAATCAGGACTTTCAAAATTTTGATGAAAACGACGAGGACGAAATTCCTCCGGTTTTACAACGACTAATTGAACAAGAGCAGGAGAGGTTTGTTAAACCCTTAATTGATGAAATCACTACTGTGAACGTTGGTACTGAGAAGGACCCGCGGCTGGTCCAGATCGGGTCCACGTTGTCTTCGGAGGAACGCGAGCGCTTAGTCGCTTTATTAAAAGATTTCAAAGATGTTTTCACGTGGTCCTACGAAGACATGCCTGGAATCGATCCTGAGATTGTACAGCACCGGATCCCTCTTGACCCTGAGGCCCGACCTGTCAAACAGAAACTCAGGAGGATCCGCCCCGATTGGGCCATTAAGATCAAGGAAGAGGTCACCAAGCAGATTGACGCGGGCTTCCTGCTGGTATCTGAATACCCGACTTGGCTGGCCAACATTGTTCCAGTGCCGAAAAAGGATGGCAGAATCCGGGTATGTGTGGACTTCAGGGATTTGAACAGAGCCAGTCCGAAGGATGACTTTCCCTTGCCGCATATCGACGAGTTGGTAGATTTCACAGCGGGGCATGCTTTGCTCTCATTCATGGATGGCTTCTCAGGCTATAATCAGATAGTAATGGCACCCGAAGATCGGGAGAAGACTGCTTTTACCACCCCGTGGGGTACATATTGCTACAGAGTGATGCCATTTGGGCTAAAAAACGCCGGGGCTACGTATCAACGGGCTGCAACTACAATATTACATGACATGATCCATAAAGAGGTCGAGGTGTATGTGGACGACATGATTGTCAAGTCCAAAGAAAGAGAGGGCCACTACACCGCCTTGCAAAAGTTTTTTCAAAGGATCAGGGAATTTCGGCTGCGGTTGAATCCTCAGAAATGTACGTTTGGTGTTACAGCGGGAAAAATGCTGGGATTTCTGATTACACAAAGGGGCATCGAAGTCGACCCTTCCAAAATCAAGGCCATCTTAGAAATGCCACCACCAATGACTGAAAAGGAGGTGCGAGGCTTTCTAGGTAAAGTGCAATTCATAAGGAGGTTTATCTCAAAACTAACCTTGACTTGTGAACCACTCTTTGGTCTCTTGAAGAAAGGAAAGAAGTTCCAATGGGACGGCCGATGCCAAGCCGCATTTGAACAGATTAAAGAGTATCTACAGAATCCGCCCGTGTTGTCACCACCAAAGCCGGGAAAACCGTTGATATTATACCTATCAGTAACTGAAACTACGATGGGCTGTATGCTCGCACAAGAATCGGAAGATAAAGTGGAAAGGGCCATCTACTATCTGAGCAAGAAGATGCTGGATTACGAGACCCGCTACACTCCGTTGGAGAAGGCTTGTCTAGCCTTGGTATGGGCTACTAGGAAGCTGCGGCACTACCTGTTAGCTCACTCTGTAATGTTGGTTTCACGACTTGATCCCATCAAATATCTTTTCAAGAAACCAGCGCTTACGGGTAGGCTAGCTCGTTGGTTGCTGTTGGTCTCAGAATTTGACCTCAAGTATGTGACACGCAAGTCGGTAAAAGGGAGGGCGGTGGCAGAGTTCCTTGCCGACCACCCGGTTGAAGGGGATGAAGCGGTTGAGTACCTATTCCCAGATGAAGCTATTCTACACGTCGAAGATGAAACCTGGACGATGTACTTTGACGGAGCGTCAAATCAATATGGGTACGGGATAGGAGTGCTCCTGATAGCGCCTGACGACTCCCGTATCCCCTTAGCATTCAAACTCCGGTTCAAAGTCTCGAACAATGAGGCAGAGTACGAGGCATGTATTGCCGGGTTAGAAGCCGCCCTAGAACTAGGGGCAATACGTTTGGACGTTATTGGAGATTCGAACCTGGTTGTGTCTCAGGCGAAAGGAGATTGGAAAGTGAAGGAGGAAAAGATGATAATATACCACCAGACCTTGGATTTGTTAATTCCTCGGTTTGAAAAGCTAAGTTTCACTCACCTAGTGAGAGAGAACAACAGGTTCGCAGATTCGCTAGCAACTCTATCTTCCATGATAGACATCCCGTCGGGAATCCGGATGCGTCCAGTAATCATTGATCAAAAGTTTGCGCCAGCATATGAGTCAATCTCTGCCATAGAAGAAGTGCAGGATAACAACCCTTGGTATCATGACATATGGAATTTCTTGGAAAAGAGGCATATCCACTAGGGGCAAATGCCAAAGACAAAAGGGCAATCAGAAGAATGGCTGTTCAGTTTATCATCTGCTGGGGTAAATTGTACAAGAGAGGTCATCTGGGAATGCACAAGCTGTGTGTGGAAGCCGAAGAGTCGAAGCGCCTGATGGAGGCCATCCATGGAGGAGAATGTGGGGCACATATGAACGGGGTGATGCTGGCACGAAAGATCCTCAGACAAGGCTATTACTGGTCTACCATGGAGGAAGATTGTATCGGTTTTGTTCGGCGATGCCACAAATGCCAGATTCACGCAAACCGCATGAACATCCCGCCATCAAAGTTATACAACATGACATCGCCATGGCCGTTCTCAGTTTGGGGAATCGATGTGATCGGAGCTGTTACCCCGAAGGGGTCGAATGGGCATGAATTTATCTTAGTAGCAATAGATTACTTTACAAAGTGGGTCGAGGCCCAATCTTATGCCGTGTTGAAGGCTTCGCAAGTCGCAAAGTTTATCAGAAACAACATTATCTGCCGTTATGGAGTCTCGAATGAGATCATTTCGGACAATGGTTCTCACTTCAAGAAAGAGGTGATTGATTTGCTGGAGAAGTATAAGGTGGCTTTTCATAAGTCATCACGTATCGGCCGCAGACCAACGGAGCAGTTGAGGCCGCCAACAAGAACATCAAACACATACTGTGGAAGATGGTGGAAACCTATCGGGACGGGACTGGCCAGACAGTTGCCATTCGCTCTGTGGGGCTACCGGACTTCAATTAGAACTTCGACTGGAGCAACACCTTATTCGTTGGTCTATGGGATGGAAGCCGTTCTACCGATTGAGATTGAGGTTCCATCATTGCGAGTGCTGGCTGAGTGTCAGATAGCTGAGGCAGATTGGCAGCAGAGTAGGTTCGAGGAACTCATGCTCTTTGATGAAAGAAGGCTGAAAGCACTGTACCATGTCCAAGGTTATCAGCGCAGGATCGCCCGGGCTTTCAACAAGAAGGTTAAGTCCAGGAATTTGAAGGAAGGAGATTTGGTGCTCAAAGACAATCGAGCTCCCATCCACGACCCAAGGGGCAAGTTCAGACCTAATTGGACGGGTCCTTATATCATCAAGTCTATCTGGTCAGGTGGAGCTGTGGTTCTGATGGACCTAGATGGCCTAGAGTTCTCCCAACCGATCAACATCGACAAGCTGAAGAAATATTACCCCTGAGAGGCTCGCTAGGCCGAAAACCCGGAAGGGCGACCTAGGCAAAATTCAGAGCACGAAAAATTAGAAATATAAAAACCGAGCTCGCAAGGTTGAAAACCCGCAAAGGGCGGCCTTGGCAAAAGTTAGAGCGCAAAAGGAGAGTGAAAATACTCGAGTGAACCCAAGCCTGAACTACGTAAGGCTTGATTCCCATCTTTGGGATACGTAGGCAGCTTCATCCTGAAGTTCAGCCATAAACATTTTCCCCGATCAGCTTTGTCTATGTGATCATCTTGGTCATCTTTGTCCATCAGCATTCATCGCAATCTCCGGTGCAGTGCTATTCAGACTAGGGGCAACTTTCCGTTGCCATGCAGTGCCGCGGTACTATTCAAACTAGGGGCAATTTTCCAATTGCAGGAATCTGGGGTTGTGCATCTCAGTGACAAATTTCAGGCGTGTCCAGTTCTGATCCATATCGAAAATGGTTTTGAAAAGTTTTAATAAAGATGACTTTGTTCAAATAAATCTTTTTACAACTAAGACCATTTCTGGACCAAAACGGAAAATTTTCAGTACCACAACCTTCAATTTCATTGATTTCAAATAGAGTTCTCTTGCTCTTGCATACAATCGAAGTTGCTTTTTTATTACATTCATAAAGAAAACTTGAAAGTACTAATAAAGCAATAAATCCGGGGCATGGTCAAGTCAAATGTCCCTGCGCCCCCTCCCAGAGCTGGTCGAAGCCTCTGATGCCAAAGTGGGCCCCTCCTGTGCCTCTTCATTAGCCAATCCAAGCACTCATCAGACAAAGTGCAACGAAAGCGGGAGCGGGGGCCAGGAGCTCTCTCGTCCTCCATGCTGCGGCATACCGGGCCAGCTGTGAGCTCGGATTAGGAATGCAGCCGGGTACTCTATCCCTTCCGGCGGCAAGTTTGATCATGACCAAACTGGCGCAGGATACGGAATGGGAAGTAGAAAACGCAGTGAGTCAAGCCAATCAATTGGATCCCCGGCTGACGGGTCATACTATAACTCATCATTGGGAGATTGAGCC
>JAPPVO010000463.1:0-25450 GCA_030407325.1 Camellia japonica | reverse complement strand
AAGGGGGTGCCTCCTTGAGGGAGTCCAACTCATTTTCCCTTTTTTTTATATACACACCTCCCCCCTCCCACCCCAATAACATTTCTGGTTTTGCCACTGACCTCATTGTCAGAATTTTTATTTTAACAAAATAAATAAATAAATAAATTTTCTAATTATTATTTTATATAATAATAAAATTATCAAAATTATTAATTAAAATATATTTATGATATCATTAAAAATTATTAATTGATTTAATAATTTATTAATAAAAATTATCATTTATTATACGATTAGAAATTTGAAAGAGTATGATGTAATTTTCAAAATTACAGGGACAATTCGTATTGTAAACAAACTTCAGAGATGTATTTGTAATTTATCTTAAAATCAAATAAGACATGAAAAGATTAAATTACAAGTTTATTTAAGGGTTGACTTTGCCCCTTGTTAGACTTTTTTTATTTATATATCAATAATTCAAATTATTCATTTTGTTGATTACTCTGGATAAATTATCAATGTTGATCAAATAGTGATAATTACATACATAAGTAGATGCAAATGATAAATATAATTATAAGAATACAAGTTTTTTATTAATTTAATTTTGTGCATCAATACTTTGTTTAAAGAGCCCTATAAAATGCACTGTTAGAATATCATTTGTACTTTTATAAGTTTAAAATTATTTTTCACTTTCTATTTTATTAACATTCTCTGAAAAATGATGAGGAATTTAAAATTCAGTGGTAACTTAAAAAAAATATTACAGAATTATGAAAAAGTATAATATTTTAATTATTAAAATTTATAAATTTTGATTTGTAATTTTTTCTACACTTACATTGTGCAATTATTTCCCCAAAAATAATTTTGTTTGGGTTGGACTTGTGAAAAGCATGTCTAAGTTCTCTATTATGTTTAGTCTAGTGGGCTTTTCGCTAATTGGGCCTGGACTTGGTCCAGACAAGTGGGCAGTTAACGATCTTGATTTGAGTTTTTTTTTTTAATAAATAAATAAATTGACAAATAATAGGAGCTTAGGTCATAAATTCAATTTTTAAATATATTTAGTAATACTTTTACGCTGTATTTGGTTGAAGGATTTGAGAAGGGATTTGGAAAAATAAAACAAAAAAAAAAGATAAAATGTGAATAAAGTATTTTTATATTTCACGTAATTTCACACACATTTTCCTTTTCTTTTTCTAAATCCCCAACCAATCATTGATAGATACCCATTGCATATTCCAGAGATTTAAAAAAGTTTATAAATAAAGATAGGCAGTGGCTTTGGTCCAGTCCAAGATCGGACTGGACCGTGCTGTTGGACCCATGAGGGCCCACCACGAGTCCCGTTTTGATAATCCAAACCGTTCAATGTGTAGAACTCGTGGAGTACTATATGCCTGTAAAAAATCACGTTGATCAGATATCGATAGCTATGTGAACAAAACAGTTTTTTTATCAACCGTTATTTTTTTCACCGTCCATTTTTTTTTATACAAAACTGATTTGATCACATAGCTATTGATATCCGATCAACGTGATTTTTTACAGGCATATAGTACTCGACGAGTTCTACACATTGCACGGTGTGGATTATCAAAACGGGCCCAAAAAAATGAGCCCCATGAGCTGGACTGGACGGATCCAGTCTTGATCTCAACTTGAGACAAGCTAAACCCATAAAGATAAACTATAACTGTTGTTGAATGCTAGCTGGCTGCAATATATATGATTGTGTCATTTTTACATTAGTTTAGTTCAACAACAATTTTCTGTATCATACAAGTTGCAAAAGTTTATTATCCGGTATAGGAGTTAAAGATGTTTTGTCATTATTTTTTCATCCTTTTGTCTTAAAATCATGTAAAAATTTCGAGATGAGAAAATTTTAATATATTCAATGATTGTGAGTATTTTGAGACATAAGATAAGAAGATTTAAAAATAGAAGATGTTATACTTATATGGAGCAGCGCCAATTAGGTTCAAGAGGTAGATTAAAACAATTTGAACACATATATTAAAATAATATAAATAATTTGGACAGATAGTTTAAAATTTTTGGGATAGATAAATTAAAATAATTTAGACAAATATGTTAATATTCTAGTTACAAATAATTTGGATAGATAGATTAAAATAATTTAGACATAGAAGTTCAAATAATTTGGACATATAGATATATACAAGAAGTAAATTTTCTATCTGTTTAAATCGTTTATGGTGTTAAAATTTCAATAAGTCATAAGTTGGGGCTCGATAGTCCGTTTTGGATTTTTTTTTAAAATTTTTATTTCATGTACTTTTTTGAGATCTATCCATACAAAATTTGTGAAAGCAGTCTTGAACGCTCAAAAAATGTTGTTTCACTATTTTGATTTAAGTAAAAAATCAATCTATATATATTGAAATTCTGTATTCAATATTGATCTTGTTTTAAAGATCTTGAAAGACAAATTCATAGATATCATTTTTGTTAGAAATAGATTTGTATAACTCAAGATATGAGATTTTTAAAAAATTTAGCACAAAATGCACAGAAAGAGGGAAAAAAAAAATCAAGAATTGTCTTTGGACTTGCCAGCCAGGTTGTACTTATAATTATAACTAATAAAAACCAAATTTTGGACCTCCCTCCCAAAACACTCTATAGGTTGGATTTTTACCAAATTTTTTCAAATAATAGTACTTTAATATTGCGAAATAGTGAATTTATTATACTGTAAAATAATATTATTTGTAATTTATATTATCAAATATAATAGTGAATTTCACTATCTATATACACTGCAGCTCAAAATTGGTAACTATACTCTAAAGAAATGATTTTTTATAAATAAAAAAACAATAGAAGTGTTTATAGTTTATTTATGCTCAGCAATTGATAGGAAAAATAAATGAATTTGCAACAGAAAATAAACCCTATTTTGATTTTTCTTGCAAGAGACACCAAAAACTATTTCAAGATTTCTCTCTTTCCTCACACAATAATATATATATATATATATATATTTGGTTGGCAAATAAGTTGGTTAACGGATGAGTTTTTTTGGGTAGCCTCTCATAAGTCAAAAGGTCAAGCTAACGATTTGGTTGCTCTCCAACACTTAGCTCAAGTTTGGCCCAAATATTATTCGGGGTAGCACAACCTATGTTGGGTATGAGTTTGGGAGAATAATGGTTAGGCTAGCCCTACAAAGGGTTGGGGAGGAGTTCAGGGTAGTGGCCGGTGCTCAGGAGGGGTAGGGATGGTGACTCCAAGTGGATAGGGTTAGGGAGGTGGCAACTATGAGAGAATAAGGAGATGGTGCCATTGTTGGCGTCAATGGAGGTGTCGATTAGGGTTAGACTTCGAAAAATAAAAAAAGATGAAAGTATTTTTTTATAGTGAATTGTATATTGAGTAAAATTTTAAATTTATTAAATATATATTTGGAGGAAAATATGTACAAAAATAATTAAATGATTGAAAATAGAAGTTCCTTTTAATTTTTCTTTCCAATTTTAGTTAGGATTTGTTTGAAAAATGACTTTTTAAATAATTTTTGAATTTTTACAAAAAAAAAAAAAGGAAAAATTAGTTTAAGTTCCCTCTCTCATTTTTAGTAATGGAAGAGATTCATAATATTATTTTATAATGTCTAAGATTCCTCAATCCTATATCCTATATCATAGAGAAATTTGAGTCTCCCAAATCAAATCTCATTTCTCTCTCTTACACTCTAAACTCTTTCTTCCCAGCTGCTAAATCCAACTCAACTATGAACATCACCTCAAAAATCTCTGAATTCAAGAACCCACTTTTCATTTTTCAATTTCCATTTCGATTCTGCTCATAAAAAGCTCTGGATTCAAAAAAAAATTCTAGACCGTTTCTTTAAAGCTCATCAGTTATGGAAGATCAAGCGAGTTCTTCGAAACGGAAAGCTCAGTCTCCTCTGTCTCGTCCTCACAGTGGTTGTGATTCGGAGCGAACTTGGCATTGGAAAGTTCGAAACTCCACAAGAGAACTTCAACGAGATCCAAGACCACATCTACTCTTGCTGGCGCGCCGAGCCACGCCGCGTTCTTGAAGAAGCCTCTCCTCCTCTCCACTCTTCCATCAACCACTCCTCTACCGTCTCTTCCCCTAACGAGTACAACCCCTTCTTCTCTAACTTTCTCTGCATTTGACAATTTCTCTGGATTTGGTCACTTTTATCTAAATTTGACAATTTTCTTTGGATTATTCTTGAATTTTCTCTAAATTACCCTTGAATTTTCTCTGAATTATCCTTGAATTTTCTCTGAATTTGGTAATTTTTTTTGAATTACCCTTGAATTTTCTATGGATTTGACAATTTTCTCTGAATCTAATTTTCTCTGGATCGATGTTGAGCGACCTTAGATATTATAAAAATATTGAATGTTCTTTATATTATAAAATCTTAATATTATGGATCTTAAAAAAAATTCCTCAAAAAAATATGTGAAAAATTAATAATTAATAATTAATAATAATTTTTTATTTTTTGACTAAAAACTTTACTTTTCAAACAAAAATTTAAAATCTCCATAAATGCAACTGTGGGACAGAAGCATTTAACATGTCCATCTTACATAAATACACTTCAATTTTTAAGTTGAGTCACATATTCACATCATAGGATTTGACTTCTCCTATCCTAATTTAAGAGAGTATTGGACTTAATAAGCTAATTTTAGAATTCAAACCGTTCACTCGTAGGATTTGGTGAGTGAAATATTTATGTAAAAAATTAAGATAATCGATAATTATATATTTGAATCAAATTTATATTTTAAAAATATATAATTATTTTTGAAATTATATTTGTTGTTTATTTTTTAAAAACAAATATGATTCAAATATATAGTTATCAATATCCAATCATCTTGATTTTTTAAATGAATATTCTGCTCAACAAATCCTAAAAAGCAAATGGTTCAAATCACCAAAATCAATCTCAAAATTGACCTATCAAGCCTAAACACTTTTTCAAGTTAAAATGACAACTTGAAAATCACATGACATGCCATCAAATCAAAACTGATCTCAAACTCTTCTCATTATTATGTTAGGAATCTCAAATAATTTATTAAATTTTCTATTAAACCTCTCACATAGTTGTGGAACTCACACACACATGTGAATTTGGTAAAATATATGCCAAATTATTTAAGATTTATAGCATTTTTCAATTAGAATTGGCATTATAGTTGCTGACATGATGGACAACCTCAACAAATTTAATAGAATATTAGTATATACTTAAAAATAAATAAATAAATTACACTAATCAATTTTTATGTTTGAAAAAAAATATAAATAGTTGTAGAGTTTTGATATTATTACACCAACTTCTTTTTTTATAACATTAAAATGATCAAAACTAATGAAAACAGTGTGAAAATGTAAAGATTAACAAAGAAAAATTTACATTTTGATATAAAGGAGATGACAATATTATTTTTTTCATTGATATGACTAATAAATTATTGATGAAAATGGAGCGAAGTGTTATGTGAATTAAAATCTTAAAGAAGCTCAATATAATTATATCAAAATTGTGAAATTTGTTATGTTTTCTCCAAAACCAAGGGAAGTTATATAATTACCCTAAAAAAAAAAAAAAATCAATGCTCTTATAGTTATGCCTACCTAGACAATGTGACATAAAATTCTACAAATATCTAATATTTTCTAAAATTACTTTTATTATTGAAATCAATGAAATTGTGAGACAGTAATTAATAAGGGCTCCTTTGGAGAGCACTTATAAATCAATTTATTTAACTTTTTAAAACTAACTTAAAAAAATGATTTTGTCATTTATCACATATTAAAAAGTTAAAAATTTTAAAAAAATAGCAAATAATTAAATTGTAAAAAATTAGCATATTTTGTCCACACACACAATAAAAAATTTAAAAAACCTATCAAAAAGTGAAAAAAAAAAAAAAAATTATAATGATTATCAAACCACATAACTTATTTAATTATTAAAAAAAGTCAAAAAAAACTAATGCTAATAATATGACTGTTAACTTATTTAATAACTTATAAATCAACTTATAAGTTATTTGTGTGTCCTTCACGAGTGATGTAGAATACACGTTGCATTTTAAGAGCAATTATTAATCAACCGTGCTAGGGACTCCCAGCACCCCCAGCTCCACGTGGGGGGCTGTGCTCTCAAGACTAAAAAAAAATAATAATTTTGAGCCAATCAAAAAACAGTGGGGGTGGTGAGGGTGGGGGAGAAAGGGGGTCTGGGGCATTTTCCATTATTAATTTTTCAAGTTTAGGTTAGAATTACAAGTGGATCATTACCCCAATATCCATTTTTTAGATCTACAAAGCTACAAATTTATTCTTACACAATTTTATACCAAATTCTTCACTTTGACATTTTAATTTTTTTTTTTTATTATTAAAAGCAATACAGATACATGCCTCCTTAATGATACCAAGTACATTAAAGGTAAGGATGTTTATGCATGGCATGTGAGTTAATCATTGGTATTGGCACAAAATTTAGAGCATTTCTAATGGTAATATTAAAAATGTGTGTTAAAATGTGTTAGCGGTTGAGAAGTAATAAAAATAAATTTTAATTTGTATGTTAAAATTTATAAGTTTAGTTAGTGTATGAATGTTGCAATGAAAATATTAAAGTGTGTATTGCGTACCCTACTTGTAAATCCTCTTCTCTTTCTCCCACTTCTTTGTCACGACAAACTGTTCCTTTCCTCGAGTCTAGATCATCTAAAGTGATTTTTCTTATAGTAATTTTAGAGTATCAAAAAATTACTCCAAATTCACCCTAGAAGATCTAAACTGCCTTTCGTCGTCTTTATCTCTCCCTTCTCTTTTATGAGTTTAACTCACAAACATCTAACAGCTTTAACACATTGTTTAATAGCTCTGTTGGATCACTATTTTGCTTTTTTAACTTACAATATCTATTAACTTCTTACACAAACAAACACGCCATTGTAGATGCTTTGAGCAACAAAATTGAAGGTATATGTCCTACACTCTAAAAGAAAAGGTGTTAAACCTTGTTTCTTGAAGTTGGCTCATCCATGTAAAGCGAAGGCAAAAGGGTGGAGAGAGGTGTTTACACCAAGCTAATGACAAATGATTTGCTTTATGAGATGTATGAAGCATATTTTAAATCTTGTTGATAGAGTAAACTTTTATATGTCATTATTTGATGTACCTTTCTAAATACTAATATTAGTTCTTTTCAAATATAAAGTGATGTTAGTTTTGGTGTTTTCCAAATATAAAGCGGAGCTTATCAGATAATATGATTAGTATCATGTCATCAGATGAAACTCTTATATATTATAATCACCTTAGCATTATTTATTTTTATTATGAGAAAAATAAATTGAATATATATAATAAATTTAGGCACATTAATATATAGAATCCCTATTTTTGTAGTTTGAAATTGAATATGTACTCATTTTTTAAGGAAAAGGAAAAAGAAAAATAAAGGTGCATTCCCAATGACTCTTATTAAATTGATGTAATTTTTTTTAAGGAAAAGCAAAGAATTTACATTTATGTATATGTTTAGTCTCTTTTCCTTTTCTTTTTCTTTTTCTTTTTTTTTTCAAATATATATATATATATATATATTTTCTCTTCCTCAACATATCCAACATTCAAACATAATGTTAAAATAATGAATTTGACATTCTAGCTAAAGATAATTTGCAACCAACATAAAAGGACAAAACTAAGGCTCTAATTTTTGTCTTGATTGTTTTCTTTTGTTGCTATCGGGATTAATAATACACTCCCTATCTTTACACCAACCTATTAATTTAGCATTAATTTATAAGTTCTTTGATCATAAATAACACTAAACTATTTTGAAATAGCATTATTTAAGTGCATTTCAAGTATTCAAGTTGATAACAAAGTAGAGTTTGACACTTCAAAATGGAGTAACATTTTCTTATCTTACACTTCAAAAATAATTTTAAGCGAAGCATTTTTTGTGCAACAGGGTAAAAGTACGTTGCAATTGCAATATTTAACATAGAAAACTGAATGTTGTTGTTGGTGAGGTGGCTGGTGCTTAAATACAGTTTCAACTATTCAGATTATTTGTGGCCAATATTTAACATAGCAAAACTGATTATTTTAAAGTTTCAACTCTCCAAAATAAGACACACACATATTTATATTTACAAACGTAGCCCAAAATGCTCGAGCTCGAATTTGCTCGAATCCATATTTATTTTATTTATTTATTTATTTTCCCTTTCTCACTGTTTTGAAGATGAAGATGAAGAATAAGCAGAAACAGAAGAAGAAGAAGAAGAAGAAGAAGAAGAAGAAGAAGAAGAAAAGAGAAGAGGAAGAAGAAAAAAAAAAAAAAAAATTTCCCCCTACAGATCAGATCCACATCAACACATTATCATCATCAACAACAAAATGTTCATCAACATCACCATCATCAACAAATCATTATCATCAGATCATCATCAGCCAAAAAAAAAAAGATTCAGATCTGATTTGCTCTGCTCCAGCTCCAGCTCCAGCTCCATCGATCACCGTCGATCTTCCTCCTCCGCCATCACCGTCTTCTTCTCTCCTCCTCCTTCTCCCCATCTTTTCTCCTTCTTCTCTCTTCCTCTTCTCTTCTCTCCTTTCTCTCTCTCGCCTCTCGCCTCTGTGTTTCTCTCTCTCGCCTCTGTGTTCAAAAGGAAGAAAAAGAGAAAAAAAAAAAAAAATCATTTTGGGTTTCGAGCCAAATTCGAGCCGTTGATTTCTGCCCCTCAAACAATTTTCTTATACTTATATGTATAATTTACTATATTCAAAAAACAATATAATAAATCTTATGTATACAAATAAAGTTTGTTGGGTAAATTAATGTAGAATGCAAACCAAAAAAATGGTGTTGTTCTTTTAATAGAGGGGAATTGTCCAAAGGCTAAAACAGTGAAATTTATCACTACACTCACCATATGTATTGTAACATATTTACGTTCCGTTTGTTTCAGTAGAAAACATGAGAATAATATTTTTCGCATTTTCTATTGTTTGGTACAATAGATAACAAAATTCAACGGAAAATATTTTCTATGCGTAACGGAAAATAAGAATGTTTAGGCGAAAAATGTTTTCTACTTTGAAAAGACGGAAAATATTTTTCGAATCAAAGTTTTATAGGTGCCACCATATTACCACAACTAACATCACCTCCAACACCACCACACCACAGCCACCACCATCATCACCACTATGACTGCCATCATCTCCACCACCCCACAGCCACTGCCACTATTACCTTTTCCTTATTGTTATCACCACCACCACCACACTACTACTATCGCTGTCACCACCACCACTGTCGCCGCACTACTACCACCACCAACCCCCTACACCTTTCATTTCCACTTCCACTCTACCGCCGCCACTATCACCACCACTAATACAACCATTAATACATTAATTTCAAAAACACAATCAAACATAAGAAAACATTTTTTATGAAAAATATTTTCTAAAAAAAGTTTTCTATAAAAAATATTTTTTACCGAGCGTTGGGAAAAAATGTTGTACAGAAGAATGCATATAAATATTTATTAGGAGGTGTGTTTATAAACTTCCATTGACCACCAAATTACTACCATAACATTATAGTGGTACTATAAACTCAATTTTTTTCTCTCATATATCTATCCATTGACCACCAAATTACTACTATAACATTATAGTGGTACTATAAACTCAATTTTTTCTCTCATAAATCTATCCAGAAACATAAATGAAGGTTTGGATGTGTTTTAAATATGGGCTCATAATACATAAGTTGAATTTAAGTCATCCATCATCATTTTGAATAAAATTTGGATTTATTTTTTCTGAGTTCACAGGTTTACTCATAGAATAACATTAGAGACTCCTGATTTTAAACTCCCAAATTCAATTAAAATGATGTGGTGATAGAGTTGAACCTTATATTATTAGTATATATATATAACAAATCAAAAATTGATATCTATCATAATTCAAATTATGAAATTTTTTTGAGTCTCAAATATTTTCTTGAAGTTATGTTTGGAATATGAATTTGATTAGAAATTTGAAAAGAAAAAAGAAAAATATAAATAAAATATCAATAAAATATAATTATATTTCACAATTTTTTTTTTTTTTTTCTCTTTATCAAAATCTATACTTCAAACAGAGTGTAAAGCAACACTGAATTCTCTAAAACATGTTCAATGGTTTGGTAAGTGACTTTTTTCGCTAAAAAGTTAAAAAGTCATTCAAAAAATAAAAAAGTTAACAACTCATACCAAAAAGTCAAAGATTCATTTTTCTCTCTATTTTTTTACACATCTTTTCGTAAAAAATCAAAAAGTTATCCAAAATATATTATTTTTTACATCACATTTTGATCAAAAAATTAAAAAATTACTAAAAAAAAATCTGTTCCCAAATGAGGCTAGAGCAAAATTTAAACTATACATTTGACCATTGGTTACGAACCGTTACAAACCCATCATCAAATCAAGGGAAAAGGTCCTTATTCCTCTCTGTAAGAACAATATATGTCCAAAATATGGGGGAAAAAAAAAGTGGGGACATTTCTGTCTTTTACCAAAAGATGGGCATTATACCAACAACAAACTTTAAAAGATTTCCAGCTGTGAGAACCTGTGACCCGGCAAGAGACAAAAAAGATTACTCTCGCTTAACCAGTACATGTTTTTTAATTTAAAATTAAATAAATAGTATACAGATAGATTTTAGTTTTTAATTGCAATAAAACATAATTAACAATCACATTTTTTTTTTCTACTTTGAAAAGAAAAAATTTCCCCAAGCTTGATTATTAATCACTGTTTTAGTTAGAGTACAACACTACTTTTTCAAGAATAATATGATTCCTAATTAAGATTACAAATGAGTCAAATTAAGTCGAGTAGTATTTTGTTTAAATTTATCTTAAAAATTTATTAAGCTTCAAAATTATTGAAACTTAGGTGGTGTTTTAGAAAGTTGGTAAAAAGTTAGCTTTTAAACTTTTTTGTGACTTTTTGATTTTTTTGTATAAAAAAAGTAGAGAAGTAATAAGATTTAAAAAAGTCAAAAAAATTAAAAAATTGACTTTTTACTATGTTGTCAAAACGTCCCTTGATATTTTCATAACGCGTCAATCTCAAAAGAGATTTTAAAAAATCGAATACAAGTTGAGTTTGAATAATTTAATTTTTATAGTGCATATGTACTTATCAAGCTAAGTAATTAGGTTGATCGAAATAGTTTAAAAACCTATCAAGTTTTAAAATATATTTAAATTTACTTAAATAATAAGTCAATTTCGAATGAATTCTTAACAAATTAAACATGAGTTGAGCTCATATAACTTAATTCATTTTGCAACAATAGATGCTATAATAATACTATAATTTTAGAAATTTTACTCCAAATTTTACACAAAAATATCAATTTATCATTTAGATTTATTTCATATTTAGGCTTATATTTTACTAATTCAATCTTCACTACACAAACAATGTCTAGCACACAAACATAAGACATTCGTTCGTGTATATCATAATCAAGGGAATGACTTGTTTCCAGTTGAAATTTCAATTGCACCAAATAATTGAGATTTTTGAGCGACAAGAATCATTAAGCGGAAGACTCTGACCGATAAAAGTCATTAAACGGAAGACTCTCATTAATAAGAATTTTTGAAAAAATTTAACTAAATCATGCTTTCATAAATTTTTATTGATAAAAAATTTTCGTTTAATAACTTTTACTGATAAAAAACATTCGTCTAATAATTCTTAGCTATAAAAATCTCAACTATTTGGTCTAGTTGAAAGTTCAAGTAAAAAAACCAAATTCCATAATCAAATTTTATCATAATTTAGTAATAAAGCTTATTCCTACACTATTTATTTAATTTTAAATTGAAAAATATAAAGGTTAAAGAGCCATACTCTCACCTGGCAGTGGCATGGCATGGCATCCCCTACTAACCATAGTTAGTCACCTTAACCCTAGTTAAAACCCACCACCTCTAATACCCTCTCCACCTCTCACTCTCTCTCCGACAAACATTGTTCATCCTCTAGTTGTGGTTTCAGTTCACAGCCTCTACTAGTGCTGACATTCACCATGGGTACAATGCACCTCCTCTTCCTCACCCTCTCTCTCTCCATCTTCACCACCACCACAAATGCCCACAACATCACAGCTCTCCTCTCCGGTTTCCCAGACTACAGTCTCTTCAACAGTTACCTCTCCCAAACAAAGCTCGACGGCGAGATCAACAGTCGCCAAACAATCACCGTCCTCGTCCTCAACAACGCGGCTATGTCCGCCCTCGTAGCCAAACATCCCCTTTCCGTCATCAAGAACGCCCTCCGCCTCCACGTCCTCCTCGACTACTACGACGCCGCCAAGCTCCACCAGATCACCGATGGCACCACCACCACCACCACTCTCTACCAAACCACCGGCAACGCCGCCGGAAACATCGGCTCCGTCAACATCACCGACTTGAAAGGCGGCAAGGTCGGCTTCGGCTCGGCGGCTCCTGGATCGACTCTGGACTCGACTTACACTAAAGAGGTGAAGAAAGTACCGTACAACATATCGATTCTGGAGATCAGCCAGCCGATCATCGCGCCGGGGTTGTTGACGGCGCCGGCTCCGTCGGCTTCGGATCTGAACATCACGGCTTTGCTGGAGAAGGCTGGGTGCAAGACTTTCGCGGCGTTGATTTTGAAGACCGGCGTGTTGAAGGTTTATCAGACGGCGGCGGATAAAGGATTGACGGTGTTTGCGCCGTCGGATGAGGCGTTTAAGGCCGCCAATGTGCCGGATCTGAGCAAGCTATCGAACGCTGATCTGGTTTCGCTCTTGCAATTTCACGCTCTTTCTAGTTACGCTCCGATCGGAACCTTGAAGACCACGAAAGATCCTTTCACTACTCTCGCCACCAGCGCCGCCGGAAAGTTCGATTTGACGGCGGAGACGTCCGGCGACGAGGTCACTCTCAAGACTGGCTACGACTCCTCTCGTGTCGCCACCACCGTGCTTGACTCCACGCCGCTCTGCATTTTCACCGTCGACAGTGTGCTTCTTCCGCCGGAATTGTTCGGAATGTCGCCGTCGCCAGCTCCCGCGCCGGTGCCTGTGACGTCACCGACGCCGTCTCCGAACAAGGCTCCAACACCTGCCGAGGCTCCGGCGTCGGTGATGTCTCCTCCGGCGCCGCCTATGGAATCACCGGTGATATCTCCGGCGGAGGCCCCGATCAAGGCGGAGAACAGCACGTCGGATAGTTCCGCCGCCGTGTACGTGGAAGCTCCGGCATTGTTGAAAGGGGTAATGACAGTGTCAGCCATTGTTATTGTCACGGTTTTCTTGTCCTAGATGGTAATTTTGCACCAGGTTTGTTTATTTATTTATTATTTTTATTTTATATTTTGGGATTTTTCAAGTTTGTTTATTTATTTTTGGAGTTATATTATGGTATTATTATGAGTTAATGTTTGGACAGGTGTTTAATTTAATTTTTAATTAATTTCATAGGGAGTTTAATGTTTAACTTGTTGCTCATTCTAGCAGCAGCATGTATGTGGTTGTGGTTTTATCATATTGATTTTGTTCTTCTATTCAGTTACTGATAAGTGTTGCTATTAATTTTCGAGTTAATTACACAAATGGTCCTTGAAGTAGAGCATCTGTTTCATTTCGGTATTAATTCTTTAATTTATATATTAATTTTATGCAGTTTCCTACATTGAAATTCAATGGAGTTTTTCTCCCTAATTGTTGTTTAAAAATATATGGAAAATATTTATGACAACCTTAAATTAGATATTGAAATACGTTAAAGATAGGGAGACTTATTTATAAGTCCTTTTTCAGAACCTTATGCTAGGTTAGGTCCTGTGTAATTTCTTATAGAGTCCCAAGTCCTATTTTCATAAGAATGTATTCCACAAGATCCTAATCATTTTACCCCCCATTTTCACACCTTCCCTCTCTCTCTTCTGTTGGTCTCTGGCGTCCAGGGTCTCTCTCAGGAAGAGCTCTTTCTATGGCTTCCTGTCCTCGACATCCTCGTCGATGATCCCAAATCAGGCCTCGTATTGTTCGACAACAGAAAAAAGTTTCGGCGATTTCGTCAATCTAAATATAGAGTATAAATACATATTTCAATTGCACATAGTATTTTTTTTTTCTGTCAGGAAGTGGCGGCTTTGGCTTGAACCTAGGGAAGCAAACCCACTGACCAATCTTCACCACCACTACTCGATTGGGCTTTTCTGTGATTTTTCTATATAAAAAAAATAAAAAAATTCAAAAAATAAATAATTTTTAAAATTTTACAATTAATAATACAAAATAAAAATATATTAAGATTATATATCTATTTCAAAACAAACGGATTAAAAAAATAAAAACTTATTAAGTTTGCGAAACGTAACGTGACACATTACGTTACGTTTATGTAAATGTCACATTACATTTATATAGGTGTCACGTTACGTTACGTTTATGTATGTGTCACGTTACGTTCATATTGGTGTCACGTTACGTTTATATAGGTGTCACGTTACGTTACGTTTATGTAGATATGTCACGTTACGTTTATATAGGTGTCACGTTACGTTACGTTTATGTAGATATGTCACGTTACATTTATATAGGTGTCACGTTACGTTTATGTAGGTGTCACGTTACGTTACGTTTATATCAATTTCCTATATATGGTTTTATTACTTATTTATGATATTAACAACTAATATTGAGGGTAAATATGTCAACAAACTTCCCATAGGACTTATGGGAACATAAGTTTTTTTGTGGGACCAAATGTAGCACAAGTCTCCCTAATAGGACTTCTAAATAATTTTCCCTTAAATAATTTTACATGCATATAGTACTTGACGAGTTCTACACATTAAACGGTTTGTATTATCGAAACGGGAACCGTGATGGCCCCCTACAGGCCTAACAACACCTTTTAGTCTAATTTAGGATCGGAGGAAAGCCAGTGCCATACTTTAATTAAAGTACTATTTGCGCGATGCAATAGGTTTCTTTTAAATTTAGGCTTGGTTTGGGGTATACTAAATAATACAAAAAGTCAAAAAGTCACTATCCTATTTAAGTCACATCATCTTATTTAAATCACATTACCTCTTTAACACATCACATCAAACCCAACCCATATAAGCCAATAAGTCAAAAAATATACTTTTTTAGAACATCCCAAACCAACCCTTAAATTTGAGAGAATGTGAAGGATATGTGGAGTTTATTATAGATCTCATTTTTGACGATTTGAATATTTTATTTTGTAATTTTCAGTGTATACTATTGATGAAAAAATTAGGTCAATTCAATGATAATTTATTTTCTTTTATCACATTTATTTTTAAAGAAATGAACGACAATTAAGTTTTTTAAATAGAATATTCATTTTCTTAGACAAACATAATAAAATAAAGGGTCCTGTTATGGTGTGCAACCCCTTAAGGTTGCACACCATATGCAACCAACACAAAAAGTGTAAGTGGAAGGTGTAAACATAAAATAGGACAGCAAACAGAAAGGCGTAAGTGTAAGGTGTAAGTTGCACACTTAAAAAAAGTCCTAAAATAAAAATGTTGACCTAATTTTTTTCATAGGTCTCATTTAGGAATTTGACTATTTTAGTTGACTTTTAAACAAAATGAACTATTCAAATTGAGCAATGCTAGGGATCCTGATAAAATCAAATTTTTTTACTAAACACTGATAAAAAATTTAGTAATTTTGTTAGAATCTCTCGTATTTTTTATTTAAATTATGAAAATAAAACTCATGATGTGTCCTATATAACCAATCAAGTTATTTTAAACTTGAAAAAAATTACGGAATTTATATGTAATTTTAGTGCGTTTTAAGATGTGTTTGGGAAGCAAGGTTTTTAATCAAAAAAAATTAGGAAAAATAACAAATCAATCCAAGTTTTTAAAAAAAAAAAAAATTATAAATGAGTGATAAATTTTAATAATTAAATTTATAAATTTTATTATGAATATGTAATTATTTAATAAATTGTCTCTAATTTGTAATTATCTTAAAAAATTATGAAGTCATACAAAAAAGTAAATATTTTTTCTATTCGTTTTTACATTTCTTTATTAAAAAATTAAAATTATTCATATTTTTATCATCTTATATTTTTAATATTAAAAAAAACATTTTCCAAACTAATCGTTACTGTATTTTGATGGTCATGTGATATGGAAAATTATTAGCTATTTTGGAATAATACCTGTTTATATTCTTTCGCTAAATATTATTTAATATATTCTCTTATATTTTTTAATCATCTAATATAAAATTATAATACATTATACTCTTCAAGGAAAAATTGTTGATTGATCTTGGGGCTTCACGTGATTATGCCTTACACCAATCACATTTTATAATATTCTTTTATATTTTTCAATCACTCAACATAAATTTATGAGTTTTATCATTTTCACCAATCACAACACCAATAAAATACAATATGATAATATCCTACGAAAATTATAGAGAATTATAAATTTTAAATTTTGAAGAGAATTTTAATGATGTGAAAAAAGTAAAAATAAATAAATAAATAAAAACAAAGTCCAAATATCATATCAATGAAGTAAAGTCCCGTTTGTTTAGAAAGTTAGAGGGGGGATTGGGATTGGTAGTGAGGTGAGACTTACTAATATTGTGTTTGTTTAGAGAGATGGGAAGGAGATTGATAGTGAGCTCCGGATTAGAATAGGCCTTCCCAAGGGGATTCGGATGGGCCTCCAGGACTTGGTATTAGAAAAATAGTCCGGCGGACTAGAATTTTTTTTTTTTTATTTTATTTTATTTTTTACATGTCGGGCATTTTTTTTGAACATTAATGTTTAATTTTTTGTATTTTTTGTTAAGTAAAAATTATTATTTTATTTGTTTTATTTTTTTCTGAAATTTTTTTATTTTATTTTGATTTTTTTAAAAAAATTTACATGTTGGGTATTTTTTTTAAAACATTAATGTTTAATTTTTGGAAAAATTACTCGTAAATCCTAGTTTAGCAAATGTTACACTAATTAGTCCTAAATGTTTTTTATTAAACCATTTAGTCCTATTTTTTTTTGTATAATATTATTATTAAATATATAATATATTGTGTTTACCTTTTTGTCCTTATTTTGATGTTATCCTACTGGTGGTTTAATAAGGATATAATGTAACATTCCTTTTTTAGTAGGAGAGAATTGCGTGGAAGGTGTGGACTCCTATGGAAGTGTTCGATGTTCCCGTGTTCTTGTTGAGGACGTTGGTTTATGGTGGTTCATTTTTTCGTGTTTATTTGTCGTTGCTGCTGTTTGATTGTTGGAGTTTTTTTCCCCTTTGTCATGCTTCCAGGTTTGGTGGTGTTAATGTTTGCGTTTTTATGTTTCTGTGATGGTTTCTCTGATGTTGTTTTGAGTTTTGTATGAATCATGTTTGCTTGTCGATTTTTGTTGTTTTATATGCTTCAATTGTTGATGCCATGTATAGACGGTGTGTCGGTGGGGATGTGTTTTTTTAAAATTCCATTTGTCAAGTACAACAGTTCGGTGTGTGTGTGTTTGGGGGAATTGGTGTTTCCGTAATGTATTTTTTGATTTTGGTTTGTGGGTCGCATGTATGGGCGATGTTCCGAATGCGAGTGTGTGTCTCAGAATTTCCTCGGTGATGTTAAATTTTGATGGAATTTATTTTCAGTAGCATACACTTATGCAGTGTAATTTGTTGCATCGAATGCATGTGCCGATACGGAGCAGAAGTTATTTTTCTTCATAGTGAAGTATGGTGTATATGTCATATTTGTCTACATGCATACATATATATTTAATTTTGTACGTTTAAATTCAACAACATTACGATTACAATTACGTTATTATCAACGACAACAGGACCTGCTTTCCACATCTCAGTACCAAAAAATCCCTACTAATGCAATGTCTGCCCAACACAACATAATGGTCCACCTACACCATTACCTCTTCAACATTGTGCCGAGAAAAAAACAAAAAACAAAAAAAATTTTGCAAACAACACCTCCAGTAATTTAATTGAAAACAAACGCACTGCCGGAATTTTAACCTTCGCAAACATCATGGTTTGTACACGAACAATGCAACGCAGATGCCTATTTAACCAACGGAAAAGTAAAATATAACCAACATCGACAAGAATACTATAACAACAATCTCAAAAGGAGGCAACATAGTGTAAAAACCAAAAATATCAATCACATGGCGTTCCAATCACATTTACACAGTGTAGCCAACAAAACAATCTGCACAAAACATTAGAGCCTGAACAAAGCTGTAAATTATGTGGAGTCGCGACATTTGTTCAAAAATATCAACTGTCAATGTACGCGATAACGCATTCAAAAAAATAATTAAGTAGTTATACTACGTAACGTCCCGTCAATCATGAGCCAGAACGGGGTTCTTTGTAATTGCTTCACGTGATGAGAGGTGAAATCAAATTCTAACACTCTCTTCATAACGCCGGCAATGTTAGACCGGTACATTACCTTCTTCATATCGACGAAATCTCTTCTTGTAGGACGCTTACCAGTTCTGCTTGTCTTGAATGGCAATTTTGACTGTTTCCTTGCAGCTAATCGGGTTGACGTTTGTACAGAAGATCGTGACTGTGGGGATCTACAATCTGCCTTACGTTTTGCACGCTGCCTGCTTCCACTACCTGCACACCATTAACATTACTAAATTCGCACCACCAAGAGAATTTGCCTCACAATAACCACAGAACACATCATTCAAATATATTACTAGCCCGAAACACATATCACGCTTCAACTCTCCCCAACAATAAAACCCCAAAAAACACAAACTCAAAATGCACTGCCATACAATGTTACCTTTGATAATAATCAAACAAAAATTACATTCAACTACCAAAATTAATTTTCAAATACTTTGACAAAGTAACAATGCAAACATTTGATACTAAGTTATTTCGTAACCAAACTACTTATAAACTCCTACGTAACCCAACATTACAACATCACCACATCCTACTTACATTACTTTCACACACCCCATTTCATGATACAGCCCAATGTTATTCAATTTATTTGGAAATTAACAATAACATTGACAGAAGGTGTGGTCCACCTCCATCACAGTAAACACACAACCGGCTTCGAAACCTTATGTGAGGGACATACTGGTACCAGGTTTCCCCACCACAACATAATGTTCCAACTACAACATTGCCATTTCCACAATGGCCAAAAAAAAAAAATGCGCCCTCTCAAAACATTACTTCAACCAACTTAACATTGACTTCAACCCCTTTCCAAAACAACACTTCGACTAGATTACCATCATCACCAACGCACCCAGGGCAGGGCTCCACCACAAAACATATTACTAAAAAACACAACATAATGTTCCAACTACAACATTGCCATTTCCACAATGGCCAAAAAAAAAAATGCGCCCTCTCAAAACATTACTTCAACCAACTTAACATTGACTTCAAGCCCTTTCCAAAACAACACTTCGACTAGATTACCATCATCACCAACGCACCCAGGACAGGGCTCCACCACAAAACATATTACTAAAAAAAACAAATTACTCCTTCCCAGTACACAACTACGGAAGCAATGTTTACCAACAACAATTCCGTGGGACCACGGACAGTAACATCAAACGACAAAAAAGCCACATAACATCACCCAATAATTTACTTACCTTGCATCATTTGTTTCCGCGGTGTCGCCATTTGTATTCGGGGGGATTAACAGTGCCAACGCTCTCTTCCTGCCGTATTCTACTCCAACCACAATTCTTCACGATTTTTAGACCCAACTCTGACGTTGCCAACACTGTATTTCACGATTTTGGTTTTCCACCAACTAGGGTTTTAATCGCCAATCGAATGTTAAACTAGGAAATCAAATGAACAACCCAAATCTTAACAACCAGTGTCTGTAATCACGGATTCGAAAGCGCTTCAACATCGGAAACACGGTCCCACTTCATAAACCACCTCCCAAATTCACTCACACTACATCGACAGGCTGTTTCAATGTTGCCCTGTTTCGTAATTTCAATAACTACGAATGCCCGTTATTTACCCCTTATTTCAAGACACGTATTCCACAAAGCATGGGCTTTAATGTCTTTAACATTGGAATGGGACCTATCAGTCTTTCAAAATAAACATAGGACTAAATGGTGTATCATTTAATAACTTAGGACTTATTGGTGTTTTGCCCTTAATTTTTTTGTATTTTTTGTAGACTTATTTATAAGTCCTTTTTCAGAACCTTATGCTAGGCTAAATCCTGTGTAATTTCTTATAGAGTCTCAAGTCCTATTTTCATAAGAATATATTCCACAAGATCCTAACGTGACATGACACTTACATAAACGTAACGTAACGTGACACCTATATATACGTAACGTAACGTGATACCAATATGAACGTAACGTGACATCTACATAAACGTAACGTAACGTGACACTTATATAAACGTAACGTGATACCTATATAAACGTAATGTGACACTTACATAAACGTAACGTAACGTGTCACGTTACGTTTCGCAAACTTAATAAGTTTTTATTTTTTTAATCCGTTTGTTTTGAAATAGATATATAATCTTAATATATTTTTATTTTGTATTATTAATTGTAAAATTTAAAAAATTATCAATAATATATGTGAAATCTAAATTAATTCATAAAAATTATAATTTTAAATTAATTAATGGAAGGGCACACAACGCTAGGGCTCGGCTCCTCAAACGATTCAATCGACCAATTTGATCTCCTGGCTTGCATTCTTTATGCAATCCCGACACACTTCAGTCCAAAGGAAGTTGATTTTTGAGGTAGGCTTGTGCAACCCAGTGTGCTGCCTTATTAGCTGATCTTGGACACCACCAAAAGGAAAATTGCCCATTCACAGCCAAGCATAATGTCACCAGACACAGCCACACAATCCCAGGGAGGGACAGATTCGGACACACACAGATATAGGATTGATTGAGATAATTAAAACATTATGAAATAAAATGAAACTGAGTGGATAGATTATTTTAGCCTACAAATAAAAAAAAAATTATTATAAAAATCAATTTCTTATATAAAAAATTCAATGTTACCATAGATTATAGGTGTCACGTTACGTTTATGTAGGTGTCACATTACGTTACGTTTATGTAGATATGTCACGTTACGTTTATATAGGTGTCACGTTACGTTTATGTAGGTGTCACGTTACGTTACGTTTATGTAGATGTCACGTTACGTTTATGTAGGTGTCACGTTATGTTACGTTTATATCAATTTCCCTATATATGGTTTTATTATTATTTATGATATTAACAACTAATATTGAGGGTAAATATGTCAAGAAACTTCCCACAGGACTTATGGGAACATAAGTTTTTTTGTGGGACCAAATGTAGCACAAGTCTCCCTAATAGGACTTCTAAATAATTTTCCCTTTATATTTTTTTATATAAAAATAATTTGACAATTCCTACAATAACAACTATCATCAAAACAAATACAATTTTACTTAATCCCCTCACTATCAATTTCCTCACTAACAATTCTCTCACTATTAATCCCTTCACTATCAATCATCTCCATTTTATCTCTAAAAACAAACAGGGCCTAAGATTCACCCTAAAATTCTTTTAAATTCATATTTTAGAATTTCAAAACATTTTTATTTGAGAATACCCGATAATCAATTTATTTATGTTGGTTAAATAAATGCAGCAGGACATCATACAGTGAAGCACGTGTTTTGACAGAGAGAGTGAGGGTGTGTTTAATGGGGCGGTTATTTTTTTATGGAGTCATCTATTGGATGGTGTGCGATCTTTCCAGAATGGAGAGATCGATTTTTTGTCTGGCGAATGGTTTTTTGCTTTGCTGGCTGGATACCCCAAAATAATATTCACGACGACATTCTTGTGTGTCGGTCGTCATCCTTCCTCTGCCTTTTTTTTTTATTACTAAATTATGTTTATTTTTTAAGCTGAAATATTAATAAATCTTAAAATATGATTTTATAAATTGTTTAATTTCTTTTTTTTATGAACCAAAAAATCCTATTAAACTGGAAATTACACAAAATGGTAGTTACTTGCACGTTTGGGTTTAATTTTTTAAGTATAAAAGTGAGTTTCTTCAAAGATGAAATTACATATTTGGACAATCTGCATTATAGAGATATTGGATTTTTCCTCCTTCTGAAACAAGTCTCACATTACGAATAAGAATGTAACACTCTAATGTAATACTCCAATAAAATAACACTCCAATGTAACAAGTTAAAAAATTCATTAGTGTATTTTTTTCAAACGTAACAACATAACCCTCTAAACTTTTTTGAAACATAACACTCTAATTAACACTCTAATGTAATACAAAAAACTCTTCATTATATTTTTTCCAAGCGTAACACTCCAATGTAATACACACAAAAAAGAATTTCTTAGTGTACTTTTTCTAAACATAATCAATATAATGTCAAACGTAACACTCTAATGTAACATACAAAAATACTAAAAAACTTTTTAGTATATTTTTTCAAAGCGTAACACTCAAGAGTTTGAAATTGTACATTTGCCCAAAATCTCTTTAGTGTTACGTTGTAACGTTTGAAAAAGTGCATCAAATAATGTTTTATTGTTTTACATTGGACGTTACGTTAGCGTTACATTAGAGTGTTACATTTTTTTTTCATAATGTGGGATTTGTTCTAGGAGGGAAAATCCAAAACCTCTATAATACGAATTGTCTAAATGTGTAATTTGACATTTAGAGAAATCCACATTTATCCTTAGAAAATTAAACCCAAATAAGTAAATGACTACGCTTTGTGTAATTTTCACTTTAATGGGACCTTTGAGTTCATAAAAAAAAAAAATGAAAGACTAAACAGTTCATAAGATCACATTTTGGGATTAATTGGTCTATAAGAAAATGTTTGGGACTAAACGGATCACTATTCATAAAAATGAGATTTATAAGTAAATTTTCCTATTTTTAAGGTTATGTTTCATACAGTGGCGGAGCCAAGATATTAAGATAGAGGGGATACTTTATAATTTTAATTTTTTTTTGATGATCAATAATAAAATAATAATATTTTATGAGCTAAATTTAAGTATTAAAAATTAATTATTTATTATTAATAGCAACTAATCAAAATTCTATAATAATGTAAAATAACTCGGACACAATAGTAATGTAAGTATGCAATTTTAGTACAAAAAATTACAAATTAAAATTCTTAATTTTAGAAAATAGAAGCAGATCATTTATAACACAAATCATTATAAAATTTCTATAATTTTTATTTGATAGAAAAATATTAGAGAGGTAGTATTGATTATAAAAATGTGTTTTGAATAGAATTTATTAGATAATCCCAGAATATTATGTGGTGTTGATGACGTGGTGCTTTGAATATAAGAAATTGCAACTTACACTAAGTGATTCACGTATTATCTTCCAATTACCTAACAATAATGAGTAAGGCTAAGTTTGGCATCTACTAAATAATACAAAAAGTCACTATCCTATTTAAGTCACATCATCTTATTTAAATCACATCACCTCTCTAACACATCACATCAAACCCAACCCAAACCCAACCCATATAAGCCAATAAGTCATAAAGTGCACTTTTTTAGAACATCCCAAACCAACCCTAACTATGTTCCATGCATAAAATTTGATACTATATTATTGATTTAGACCACCACATAAATAACATCACTGTTGGCTTTTTGGCTTTTCGAGGGATATTTTTGTAAATGCGAGCGTGCCAGCAAGGATCAATCAGTCCTTACAGAAATTATAATTGCCAACCAATTATCAGACGATTGTGTTTTAGTTCTTTCAGCCTCAATGAAGAGGACTTTTACTGGTGGCTTGACTTAGGAGAAATTAAGAGAAATAACAGTTAATATGACGAATAATCGAAGTATTTCATTAAAATGAACACTTACAATAATCCAAACTCAGCCTCGAAGAGATTTACAGCGACAGTCTACTTGAATCTACTTGAAACTACTCCTATGAATCGAAGTGCAGTGCTGGTATTAAAGTGCAGGTATTTAAAGAACAAGAAATGTAAAACTGGAAAGGAAAATATGAAGTAAAGACTGGTTTGTATGATCTGAGTCTGGGGGGCTTTTCTGAGGGCTTCCCTGCTATTTATACTTGTCAAAGATGACCTTCGAACTGCACTTCAAACCGTCGAACTGCTCCTCCATGATCGATGATCATGCTACCTCAGAAGTAGCCCCACTACGCCATCTTTTGCAGTTGAGCTTCCCTCCTGTATTTGAATTTGAATATGAGTAACCGTTGAAGCCACATCACTTTATATCTCTTTACTGATCTAGTGCTACTCAGATCACGTAAGAACCAATGTTCATTGCCACGTGTTCGATCAAGATCGAAGACTTGAATTATCTTCCCATGATACCCTTATTCTGCCACGTGTCAAGCTGTGATTTGGCTTTTACAAAATATGTAGCCAACATTACCCCCCGCACTAATATGCCCAATACTTGGAGATATTAGTGGATCAAAAGCTTTTCCCGCGCTTTTTGGAATGTGCATGATCTATCTTCAGGAAACACAACCGTCACCTATTTGATGATCATTTGCATTAACTCTCAATTTATCGAACATCCCAATACCTTTAGCATTCGAATGGACTATGGCTCAAACAACTTCTCACTCTATTGATCAAGCATACGAAGAGCCATTGAGTAATGCTGTTTCCCCTCGAAAGAATCTCCACGCATTCATTAGCCACCTTTATCCGCCCTTCTATATTCAGGTCATGGAGGCTTTTGCAGATTATCAACCTTTGGACTACGAACACATTGCCCTTAATCCTTTGATTTACAAATTTACAGATACAAGAAGTTCTTCCTCTAAACTCCCTTGTACTTTGAATGAACTACTCTCAAGCCTTTGCTTCAACAAGTTGCAAATATGGACTTAGGAAGTTCTTCTTCACAAACCTTTACTTGGGATGAAGCTACAACTTCCTCATCTTCTGGGGTTTCTGGATGGACAAACTGGTCAGCACCTGAGTCCTGGGACTTGAGGGAACGAATTAATCACCATTTTGTTGAGTTCACTGACCCTTAGATTTTCCTTCTTACGCTCGAAGCTCGGTGGTCTATCCTTATGTGCCTATTGACCTTCGACGTAGTTTGGAGGAGAATCTGCTTGTGGCCTGGTACACATCCTCTATGCCCACAAGGACAACATGCATGCCCGGCAAGACACAAGGGTATACCCTTCATTTTTAGCCAAGAAGGCAAAAATTTGCTCTTCTGATTGGCTTAATA
>JAPPVO010000462.1:0-15313 GCA_030407325.1 Camellia japonica | reverse complement strand
TGGACGCACCGATGGTAGGCGTGGAGGCTGAGTACATGGTAGCTGCTCAGATGGTGGTGGCACTAATGGTAGGTGTGGTCGATACGGTGGTACTAATGGCCCCAATGCTTCTATCATGTAAGCGCACACGACGTGATATATTGGATGAATACCCGTCGGGAACTCTTACTTCCTTCAACACTTTCAAGAACAAATCTTTCTCATCCTTGGTCATCGTGAATTGTGCTGGTGGTAAATAGGCTTTATTCGACCCTCTTAACTGTAAATGTAGGGGTTTTCTAATATTCATATCTTGTAAATCACGCCGAGCATTAACACCATCCTTCGATTTTCCTGCAACCCCTAATATTGTCCACAACACATTGTCACAAACATTCTTCTCTATATGCATCACATCGAGGTTGTGTCTTATTAGATTGTGCTCCCAATATGGCAATTCATAAAAGATACTCTTTTTCTTCCAACTATGGGTGCGATGTCCAGCTTTCTCCTTCTCTACCTGTCTCCTATGCCTCTCCTTAAGGTCATCCCTCTTGTATTGGGTTAAAATACCCTCAGATTCTAATTGTAGCAACATCTCAGTTCCAGACAACAATTTTGGTTTGAGTCTAACTTCCCGACTACCATCAAATGATACTTTATCCTTCCGGAATTTATGGCCAGTAGGTAAAAATCTGCGATGACCCAAGTATGATTGTTTCCTACTATGCTTCAACCAACACGATGTAGTTTGCTTATTGCAACAAGGACATGCATATTCGCCTTTAGTGCTCCATCCTGACAAGTTTGCATATGCAGGAAAATCACTAATTGTCCACAGTAAAGCTGCATGCATTTGAAACATTTGATTTGTTGATGCATCAAATGTTGACACACCCCATTCCATAGTTCTTTCAACTCCTCAATCAACGGTTGCATATACACATCAATCTTGTCACCAGGTCCTTTCGGGCCGTCAATAAGCACGGATAAAATTAGAAATGGTTGCTTCATGCACATCCATGGCGGCAAGTTGTATGGAATGAGCACAACAGGCCAAGTGCTATGAACTATGTTCATCGTCCTGAATGGGTTAAAACCATCAGATGCTAAGCCAAGCCTTACACTTCGGCAATCATTACTAAAGTCAATATTCCGACGATCAAAATCTTTCCATGCAAGGGAGTCAGCAGGATGCCTGAAGACACCATCATCAGTTCGTTCCTCTGCATGCCATCTCATTAACTTGGCCGTCTTGGATGACATAAACAACCTCTGCAACCTTGACTTTAAAGGAAAATACCTCATCTGTTTTGCAGCTATTTGTTTGCCACCTGTGTTAGGACATTTGAACCACCATCACCATTTGATTTCCATCTAGAACTGTTGCATATGACACATTTATCAAGATTGGCGTCCTCGTTTCGAAACAACATGCAACTGTTGGGACATGCATCCCACGTCTCATACGTGAAGCCCAAATCTGTTGTGACCTTTTGAGCTTTATAATATGAGTCCGGGAGTTTCACACCCAACGGGAACGCCTCATTCAATAACTCAAGCAACATGTCAACAGACTTGTCTGTCCACTGATTAAGCACCTTCAAATGTAGAAGTCGCACAATGAATGACAAAGATGTGAACTTCTGACAACCCGGATACAATTCACTTTGTGCATCTTGAAGAAGTTTGAAATACTTTGCAGTCTCTGCATTTGGACCGAGCTGGGGTTCAGATGCATGGGGATCAGGCCCCTGTGGTTCATCACCCTCAGCACTTGTACGGCATGTGGATTTCCCATAGCCTCTTGTATCATTCCAATCATATCATCCCCAATGTCTGAATTAGCTAATGTTTCATTCTCTCTATTACCATGCAGAGATACGTAAGATTCCCCATGATTAATCCAATGTTTGTATTTTTTAAAAAAACCATTCAAAATCAGATGCTCCCGTACACCCTCTCGTACAAAATAGTATCGATTCTCACACTTCCTACACGGACAACTGATCATCGAACCTTCAACCCTATTGGTGTAGGCAAACACAAGGAATTCATCAATCCCATTAATGTATTCGCTCGACATCCTATTTGGCAAATCAATCCAACTCTTATCCATCATCTGTACACATCCACAAAAATACCTCATCAAAGTAACTCTAAATATAATACCTTTAACTCAAACCTATTCGAAAAAATACTCAAAACTCATCTATTTAAGTTTGACTAAGAAATTCTTCGCCTATTGCCAACTGTCATGTTTTTATTTGTTGCATGATGACATTTAAAATTCCTAGAAATTATATTCAATATATTTCTCAGGAAGTAGTCTTCAGTAAAATAAATAAATAAATAAATAAATAATCCAAAAAGGTTATACAAGTATGACTAATACTACAACGATCATATCTCCTTTTATCACATTTCATATATTATTTAATCAGTAATTCAATATTTATAACAATAATAAACGCGACATGAATGTCATTATTATTCAAACAAAATGACAATGTTGGAATGAAAAAAATTTAAAAAGAATGGATCGGTATCCAACTAGTTTCGGATTCGAATTTGTAACTGGACGATCCAGCGGAATTAAATTACAGTGATATTCTAATTGGGTCAGATTCAAGTTGCCATTTATCTGATACAAATCAGACCTGTTAACAGCCCTGTTGAATAGTGTAATTAAAAATCTCTTCAATTATAATTAAAATAATAATTATAATTAATATTATAATAAATTATAATTAAATATAAAAATAATTATAACTGAAATATATAAAACACACTGTTTTTCAAATATTTTTGATGTGTATTGTAAAATTTCACAACAAGAATATGCACCAAACATAGAGTACAATGCGAGAAGATAGAAACTATGACAAAGAATACTTCCCTTCTTTTTTTTTTAAATCGTAGGTTAATAATTAGATATTGTTTAAATAAATTATTTTCTTGTTTGACCACCCATAAATAATGAATTTTCATTTCCACTTTCATTGACAAATCTAAAATCCAAACATGGTGTTACTGTGAGCAGAAGATTAAAAAAAAAAAAAAACATTGAGAGCTAATACATAACAAATAATTTAATTACCACACATATATATCTAATACATACACATATATATCTAATTATTACCACAAATTATATAATACATACACATATATATCTAATACACATATATATCTAATACATAACACAAACAAAACACAAATAATTTTTTTTTTTTTTTACAGCTAATACATACATATATATATATATATATACAGAGAGAGAGAGAGAGAGAGAGCATACGGTGAGTGAGAAACTCGTCGCCGGTCACCGTCGCCGTCGCCGCACCACCGCACCACCGCTATAGCTTGGTCGTCGCTCGTCGAGAGAGCTGCCAAGTTCGTGGTTCGTCGGCGTCGATTAGGGATTTCAAAGATTTAGGGATGATTAATGTTGGAGCGCGAAGATGAAAAGCAAGGGGGGCAAAAATTTTTACTTTTTGCGACGGTAAATTATACACCGTCGCAAATGATAAGTTATTAAGCTAAACGACGCCGTTTTCATAAGTTTTTTGGGCGACGGTCATTTTGCCGTCGCAAATGGTCCACTATTTGCGACAGCCAACGCACGCCGTCTCAAAAAAAAAACTTTTAGCGACGGTACACAAACGCCGTCGCTAATACTTCCTATTTTTCCCACTATTCGCTTAGTTTTATTTGCGACGGTAAAAGGCCGTCGCTAAAGGGATTATTTGCGACGGGTTAATCTACCGTCGCAAAAGATCATTTTTTTGCGACGGGAACGCGCACCGTCGCAAAAGCTTCCGTGTTTATATCCCCTTTTCTTGTAGTGTAAACACTGGACTTGATCAAAAATTTGTTCAAGAAATTAATCAAGTAAGTTGTTAATTTATTTTCTATTTTAATAGTTATTTATATCAAATTTTGATTTTATTTTTGTAACAAAATAAAAATCTGTTTTTTATTTATTTATTTATTTTTATTTTTTGGTTTGATTTTTGTAATCAAACAAACTTTCTTTTTTCCTTTATTTCTTCTGTATTCCATTTGTTATTAAGTACACAGACAAAATTTATATTTTAAATACAGTGAAGATTGTCCAATAGTTGTTAAGTCGTCACAGAATGAGATATTGTTCTCGCTCTCTCCATTTTTTGTTTTTATTTTTTTGATGCATTGAGAGAAGTAATCCAATGCAAATTTAATAGATCGAAGATGAACAGCATGCTATTGATGCTTACTGTGAACTTGTTTTGGATTTATGCTCTCACAATATAAATGGGTTAATTGTTGTTCCAAAGGTGCTAGTTACCCAACTCTAGCAGTGGCAATTTGTTTAGTCAAGATGAGTTGATGGGTTGAATTTTATTTTATTTTTTGTGGGATTAATTACAGTAAGTTTGACATAATTCAACTTTATTTGAGATTAATGTTGTTACCAAAGAAATCAAATTTATCTTAAATAGAAAATCTAACATCAATGTCAAATGAAAATAACTGTTAATAATTGCTGCTTGGACAGATGAGCATGGAAATTAAGGCACTCAATTCCTTAATCAAACAAGATACCTCTAATTCATGAGCCTGAGATGAGCCCCATATTTGTGAGAGATTATTAAACAAGATATACTAAAATAAAACAAACACGCATATTGGACATTCAACATTTGGACAAGGTGCGGGATGTATTCGATTTTTTCTAGTGATGCATAACAGCACAAATTGAACCCCTCCAATTCTAGTTGAAATTATGTTAAAAGATGGGTTTTGTTAAGGAGACATTAAATGATCTTAACTAACCCCATTACCATGGAAAATTGAAAAAAAATATAAATATTATATGTTTAGAGACCAAACTATCATTTTCTTCAATTATCTCTATTTTAATATTTTTATATACTTTTCATAATGAAATATTTTTAAAATATTTTTTTATTATAAAAGTGAAATCCCTTAATTTTTTCAAATGACGTTTTTTTAAATTTTTTTTTAAATGTCATTTAAAAATAAAATTCCTTTGTTGATTAATATTATAACTTATACATTTCTTCGAAAAAGACACACAGCGTCCACAAGAGGTAAAGTTGATTTCAAACCACAAGGATAAAATAAATTTTACCTAATTATAAATTTATATTTCACCAAACATGTTATAAGTGATAGAGTGAATCAATATGGATTCTTTGTAAAAAAAATAAAAAAACAAAATTAATAAATTATAAAAGCCTTTATAATTTTATGAAAGATAAAGAAACCTATATTATTATTTTAATAGAGAAGTATACAACTTAATATGTTAAATATCTAATAATAGGTCATCAATTAAAGTATATCGGAGTATAAAATAAATTTCAAAAGGTATAAAGAGAATCTCAACGTATGAAGGATATAAAAATATGTTAATTTAGATTACTTGCCGTTTGTTTTATGAGATTGAAGTGTGGGATTGGATTTCATGTCTAATAAATTTATTAATTCATTGTTTAGTTAGTTTAGTGAAGGTCGAATTACAAGTCAATAAATTTAACAATACATATTGTATTGCAGTTCGCTCTTATCGCGTCCTTCTAAACAAATACCCCATTAAGGTAAATTACAAATAGATACTCTGATTTTTGCTTAAATACAATTTATATCCTATAATTCCAGAAATTATAAATACTCCTTGTCAACATTTTTTATTTAATAAATTAAGGGAAAAAAAACATATTAGCAAAATTTATAAAAATAAATTACAAACCAGTAGTAAATTTTACCAATACTAATAATGAAAGTTTTAAAGTTTTTATTTATGTATAATAATATATTATTTTTCAAAAAATACAATTTTTATATACCAAAAAATTATCTAAATTATTTATTTAAAAATAAACATATTTCTAGTAGTTCAAAATACATATATATGAGCTACAAGTAGAGGCCAAAACAAAAACCCCTCACTCCAAAACCCCTCATTCTGTTCGTCTGCCCCAATCAAACCCTAATCCTCATACAGAGCCATCACGCGTTCCGGCAGAGGGCGCCCCTTCGCCGTCGACAACCAGCCCTACCCGGCCAGCCGTGGCGGTGGTCGTGGTCGTGGTCGTGGTCGTGGCCGTGGCCTTATTCGTCACCGATCACCCTCCCTACCCTCGAACCCAACCCCAAATCAACATCGACAGGAGGAGGAGGAGCTCGTGCGAAATCAATTAGGACCGGAGGAGCAGGAATCAATAGTGGAGGAGGAGGAGGAGGAGTCCGTAGAGAGCCTTATAGAAAGCTTACAGAAAGAATCTCTGGTGGCTCTGGTTATGGAAGCAATCTCCAATGACCCTCATTTGATTGAGAGGGTTCATCATCTGGCTGAGGTTGATCCTGCCCAAAGAGAGATCTTCGTGTCCCAATATGGAAGGCAGGACATGACCCCTCTCACTTCCGAGACGTTGAATTCTTTCTTTGGAAGATATGGAGAAATTGAAAATTGCACCATCAATGTCGAGCAGATATGTGGGAAAACAGAGAGCCGAGCCTACATTACCTTTAAGCAGCGAAAGGCCGCGTGGGAGGCAGCGAAGCAGCCATCCCATAGGATCGGCGATAACTGTGTCAGGTGCATACTGCCCTCTCTTTGGCGCTTTCCCAATGCTTCCCGCTGGTTGCAATCGCCCAATTACACTCCTCTAATGGGATGCGGATTGAGATATCAATATAAGTTACCAGAAAATCAGTACGCCACCACCTCCTCTACCACTGAGGAAGAAGAGGAGCCTCTCGAGAAGCTTCTGGAAGGGTTAGGGACTTACAACCTGGTTTCATTAGTGAAGGAAGGACTGATGAAAACCCCAACTATACTAGAGAGCCTTTACAAGCATGCTGAGATTGATCCGACTCTTCGACATATCGCAGCTTACCGCATTGGCCCCTATTTCATGACTAATAGGACGATTGTGAATTCAGTATTTGAAACATACGGTCATGTTTGATGAAGATGGTGTTCAAGTATTATTCAAGCACCGAAACAGTGCATGGAAAGTGCTGAAACAACCATATCTAAAAATCGGTGATTACCTCACAAGGTGCATGCGACCATCAGGGAGCCGTGCCATGCTTTTGTGGATGAACTGTTGAACAATGAGCACCAGCCACCCACAGCTTTAGGTGGGTGTCTTTAGGTAAGAACAAAATAAGATATATTTAACTGCTCGATATTTGTCTTTTTTGTGATGTTTTACTTGGTGCTTATACACAAAATTTTAACCTGTTTTACAAATTAATAATCAAATATTTGATTCTTTGTTTTGATGTAAAAAACAAAAAAAAAAAACAAAAAAAAAGAAAAATATTTTATTCTTCGTTTTGATATATAAAAGAAAAGAAAAAAAGCAAAGATAGAATAGAAAGTGTCATGCAAATAACTGATTTTCGCGTATTGATGCTGCATGATATAATGATTAATGACTTCACATTAAGACGCATGAATTTATAGCCCACTATCTAAATGGCTAGTTAACTTATATTTATTATATGAATACCAGCCACAAACACTCAATGTGTTAGTTGGAAGCTTGTCATTGTGATGCTCTAAATTATTGGAGTCTCAAATTATTTTGGCATCATCTGACAAATGTTGGCATATGATGTAGGGCTTACTTTAGACCTATGTTGCTGTTAGATAGTTTAGGGTGGTGGTTTTAGCTATATATTTATATGTGTGGAGTTTAGTTGGTTTGACAGTTTGAGAGGCACTTAGTTATCCTGAAGGGATGGAGGAATGGCGTTTATTGTTAAACTTGAGCCATAGATTGTTAATTTATGATAGATATTTGGATTTTGTAGTTTCTTTTATACATATGGAGGTAAAAGATTGTTTTGGTTTACTACTACTTTACAGTTCACTTGAAGATGTATATGGGTGGGATAGGCTAGTCGTATGGGATAATATAATGCTTAAATAAGGTAAACCATTTTTTCACAATTTCATTGGTATAAATGTCAAGACTACTTTTTTATTTTTATTTTTATAATAATTATCCTTTTTTTCCCTTCTTTGTGTTGATTGTTGTAGAAAATCCAAATATAATTCGTGGAAAATAAGGGTAGGTTCGATAAATTTCTAAAGTTATTTGGTTGATAGTGGCTTTAAAAGTGTGATTTTGTCATGCTGTATGATGCATGGATTCCCCTTGCTTGAGGTTTGAGATTGCAATTGGCGGCAGTGGTGAATTTTTTGAGCTTCTATGTTCTGAGAGAGGAGTGAATATGGTGAAACGAAGGGGGCAGAAGTGGCTAATTTCTTGAAGAATTTTATTCTATCTAATTATAATCCCCTCCTAGCAGAAACTATTTGGAAGACTGCAGGGGAAGGGTGTTCCTTTTGTTATTTGTGCTACAATTTTGGATTCCATTATCACTATTAATCAAGGTTGTCAAATTGGGGTATGAATCATGAATCAAAGTACTTTTTTTTTTTTTTCCTGAAATTTAGATCGCATTGGAATCTTAAATTGATTCAATTTACATAATAATATAATATGTTTCTAAATATGTGGTGAAATCATTTGGTCAAGTTTATTAAAATACATCAAAAATGTATTTATGCATTTAGATAATAAAGATATATTGAAAAAATGAGTATTTTAGGTTTAAGTCAATCAAAAACGTTGATTTCAATTAATCTCATGGGGTTGGCCTAGTGGCAAGGCCTTAGTCTTAGGGGTGTGCCCACTCCAAGATTCAGGATCAAAACCTCTTAGGTGCTAACAATTCCTTTGGGCCATCGGATTAGAGAAACCCTTGCACGCCGGTGCCAATCAAAAAAAAAAAAAAAACACTTGATTTCAATTATGAATTGATAATCATTTGGTCTAATTAGCTATGGAACTTGCTTCTTTTTCTAAGAGCTTATGCAAAGATTCATTTTGTTGCCTCAAAAGTGGAAAATGTCAATCCACTTCAGCCGAGAACTAGGGCTCTAAGAACCAGGTACTAGAATGATGAATGATGATAAACTAAACACACAGAATATTAGGTTGTGTTTGGTACAGCTCTGGAACTAACGTTCCAGAGCTTATTTCGCACATGACGTTTGTTTATAATTTTCAAAAGTTAATTCCACGTTCAATTTTGAAAACTCAGTCGAAGGCGGGAAAATTTGGACTAACCAGTCGTCCCACTGGTCGTTCGGCCGGTTGACTGGAACAGTGCAAAATATATATATATATATATATATTTTTCAATTCACACATGTTAAGTTTTATATATTCGAAAAAAATATTTTCTAAATTTTTTAAATTTTTTTATGAGCTTTAATAGAATTTTGAGTTGTGTGTTTGGTTATAAGTTGTAAGTTTTTGTATCAAATATCATGTCACATCAAAAATTCCCCACTTCATTCAAAACTCTTCCACCAAACAAATTTTCCACACTCAAATCATAATTCCAAAACTCACAAACTCAAAATACAACTCCTACTCTCAAATCATATTTAGAAAGCTCTACAAACGCAACCTTAATACTTTTGTAAAGAGTCTTGGTTTTGAATTGTTACACGTGTTCAGGAATGCAGAAGAATCTGTGGATCACTTTATTCTTTCGTTTGGGATCTTTAGTATTTGTTGCTTTTGGTTTTTGTCGGTCATGTTGTGATGTTTTTAATTCTCATAGTTTTGGGCAAGTGGGTGTTCAGTAAAGGTGTGGATGACATGTGATGAAGCTGTACTTACTGATGACATTGTGAATCTATGATTCAACGTGCATGCACTAGATAAGACAAGGGTAATGGAGTGCGGTATTGGAATGCTAGTCATTATGTATTCACCAATCTGCTGCTAGTTTTGGATCATATCAATGTATTGTAAGTTTAAGGGCTCATACCATGCGTGGAGATCACCCACACCAATGCTCATGCTTGAGTCTATGTAACATAGATGATTCCTTGTGCTATAAAGGTGTGTAAGATGAGTTCATCCTGTGGAGTTTATGGTGTTAAGTTTTGTTCTTATACACAATGGGTCGGAGATACCAATGGAGGTTAATGTATTGTTTGACGATCATGGTTTATGATCTTAGAAGAGTGAGTGTTTAGAAGAGTGTGTATGTGTTTGTTTGTTTTCAAATTGGATGGTAGGTATGTCCGTATTTTTGTTATGCATCTATTGTTTTAGGTTAATGCATAAGGCAATGATGATCTGAGATCCTTCAATCTTACTGATGAGTGACTTGCCTTAGTGTTATTTAAACTGTTAATATTATAAAGTCCACTAGCATTGCAATTTATTCTTGTTCTAATTTTGCTATATGTGATGGAAATATTGCTCTTATGTGTAGTAAATAAATTGAAGCTAGTCACTATTGGACAAATTTTGTGTCATATTTCTGTAGGCTGAGAAATTGTTTATTCTATATATATGTTTGGACTGTTGATTTACTTATCCCAAAAAAAGGTTTAGATTGTTGTTTTGAAGTATGTTCCTATGTCAAATTCAATTTAGTCATCTCCACCATGTTAAATATTAAAACTCTTCTTTTGTGTCCCCTTTTTTATTTTTATTGTCATTAGTCCCTTTTTTGTTACAAAAATTATTGTGCCCCCATCCTGGTTGGATAGACAACGGATGTAATACAGGGTATGCAGTTTCAGCCTCAGTTTGTAATTGTTGGTTTTGTACTTGAAATATTTTCTTCTTATGATGAGTTATTTATTTATTTATTTATTTTTACAATGATTTTACGCTTTCATTGTGCAGATTCATCAAACGTTTTGGACTCTAGTGATTCATCGAACTGAAAGTTTTGGACTGGTGATTTTGTATGAAGTTCCTGATGCTCATGTAGATGATGCTTTAATTATTGTTTACCTAATGACTAGAATCTACATTCTCCGTACTTTCCTATCTATTCAAGTACTTCATTTTTTTGGATGTTTCCAGAACAATGTGGTATTTTTGTGTCAATATTTATGTTTCTAAAGAACTCTTTGGGGAGAACATCCTCAAAACATCAGTTGTTACTTAGAACATCAGTTGTGTGGATTTTTGGGCATATTAATTTTTCTACAAGTGCTTTATAATGGAATTATGTTCAGAATTGAAGTTGATAGTATTGTTTGTTTATGTGGTGCTTTGTTGTACTGTTATTGCATAATCATCTTCGACGTCTTTCGTAGCCTTATTTTAGCCACTGTGTGAATCCATCCAATACCAGTCAGTATTGCAGGTGGCCTTTTTTCCCCCCCACTTTTTACATGAACTTAACATTTCTCAAGATTTTTTTTTGGTTTGTTTTGCTTTTCCTTCTTTATTGTTCACCTCCCCAGGGCGGGGTGTAAGGTTCAAAAACTTCCTCTATATTTGATGATGGATGGTTCAAGACATGCTTAACTTTAAGGGATGCGAAGTTTTGAAAGCAAAACACATGAATGAATTGGGAGTGTTTCCAAATTAATGGGAGTGTTTCCAAATTAAGTATTTGCATTTTTATTATTACCTTGATTTCCATCCCCCTTTCATACTAAAATTACCTACAATGTATAGTTTCTCCAACTAATTAGTGAGTATTATTGTCTCAAATCAGATTTTTAGTGACAAATTTTTAGTGACAAATTTTTAATACTAGTCCTTATCACCAAAAAAGATTAAATCTTGGGCCAAGTAACATATTCCATTTAGTATGGACATTTCACCAATTAATCCTAAAAATATTTAAACTTTTATTTTTCTTTTATGTTATGTTTGGTTGAGGGATTTGAAAAGGAAAAATAAAATGGTGTGTGAAACTATGTGAAATGTAAGTATATTTTATTCATATTTCACCTACCTTTTCCTTTCTAAATCCCTTCCCAAATCCCCTAACCAAACACAGCGTAAAAAATTTGTATATATTGAATTTATGTGTTTATAATCTTGCTGACGTTAGGAAACCAAACATTTTAGCCAAAAATTTATTATAAATTGTTAAATTATTCTTTCTATATTTTTATACTTATTTTTATAAAAAATTAAAAAAAATATTATAACAATCAATTCTCAAACTAGCCCAAAACTTCAGAGGACATTACACACGCAACATTTTATTTAAGTTTATTATCCTAATTGTTTTACTTGGTGGAAATTACATTGTTGTCATATCACAACATATCAAATATATATTTTTTGGGTGAATATCAAATATTATTATTTGATAACATGAAAACAGAAGAGACATTATATAATATATATATGTACGTCAAAAATAACTAAAAATTTAGAAATATACATACCCAGCATAGGTTTTAGTCTAAAGAGTGAACAACATCCTCCTCCTTGTGAAATGTTACTTGAGTTTTTATACTTTCAATTGTTACAATCAATTTTTTACACTTTAAATATCATGTCAAGTATGTATCTCGTCCTTTTTATTAATATGATCTTTAAATGAGGCTATTAAAAATAGAATTTTGAAGTTATTTTACATCTAATCATTCTATTGTTTAGTTGTCTCCCTTTTCATGTCATGATATCTATTTTGTGTATAATTTTTATTTTTTATTTTTTATTTTTATTTTTTATTTTTACATTATGTAGGGGGTTTGAAATGTACATTGATTATGAGAGTAATCGGAGAGGCAAAACTATGTTAATGAGTTAACAAATCTGGGAAGGTTGGAGAATGAGTAGTTAGGTGAGGGTGGAGCAAGTGGTTCAAAAAGAAGGAAATGACAGCGCACAAATAGGCAACATATCCCCAAAATCCCAAGAAGTTCTTCTCTTTGGCCTTGGGAAATAGGTTCTATTTATAGGTTTTTCCTTCGTACCAAAGGATACCAAGTGGCCAAATAAGATGAGGATATGTGTCCCTAAGGATCACAGATAATATTCTGTCTTAGACCACCGACTCCAAAGCATTACCAACCTAGGGCTGATAGCAGGCCTCAAAGTCATTATGAGCTCAGTGCTGATAGCAAGCCCTGAAGCTCACTAGCTTGGCGCTGATAACAGGCCTCAAAGCTTACTGGTTGGAGCTGATAATAGGCCCAAAGATACCAGTATACCGCGGCGACCTCGTAAAGATGGGAGCAAGGTAGCTTGAAAGTAAGGAACTCCCTTCCCATTTACTCAGGTCATGGACCTGCCTTGATTGCACATGCAGGACCAAGGAAGCCCCCTTGATCTTGGTACAAGGCATAACCCTAGTTGTGGCCTTCGCCTTGGCAAGTTGGGGAGTTTGTGGTTAGGTGGCTAAAGGTGGAGGAGTTGTTGAGGTAAACATAATCAGCGCCAAGCATTAGCCTTTACTTGTGGAGGGGAAGTCTCTTTCAAAGGCTACTATCACCCTAGTGAAGTCTTTCCTCTACAAGTTAGTTACGGTGGTTGTAGTTGTTGCGGTAGCTGTTTCCCTCAGCAAGTTCAAATGGCGGCGCCGACAAAGTACCTCAGTAACTTGACCGCTGCAAGTGCTGCCTCAGCAAGTTAGTTGCTCCGGTTTTCTCTTTCCCTCAGCAAGTTCAAATAGTGGCACCGACAATACTTGGGATGGCAGCGCCAACAATACTAGGAATGGCAACGTTAAGACAAAGTGTCTTAGCAACTTCACCACTGCAAATGTTGTCTCCATAACTTGACTTGGCCTCTTTTTTTTTCATGGAGCTTGTCCGGACCTTTGGAAGGTCGGACTTGTTCTAGCCCACTATTGACCCATTTCTCTTGAGTTTCAGCTCATGCTTCTTTAACCATTCTTGCTCGCCTAACAGGGGTGACCTCAGCACTTAGGTCCAAACTTAATTTCTTTCCCTCTACACATTATTTGCAACAATGATAAATATCATGATTTGGTAAGAAAGACATTTAAAAGTTAGGCTTGTTAGCAATGTTTGAAAACCCGAACCAGATCAGTCGGTCGAACCAATCGAACTGGTGACCAGACCTAGTTCTGGTCCGAATGACCTCCAACCTCGGACTATGCTCAAAACCGGCTTAGAATTTGAAAACCGGTAGAATCATCCATTCAACCAGAAGAACCGCCGATTCACCGGTACATAAGAATCGGCCGGATTTGAAGAATTGAAGTTTTTTTCAAAAATATGTTGTGGAGTGGGTTTGAATATGGAACCAAGTGCATAAAAAGTAAGCACTCAAACAACTAAGCCATCAACACAATTGTTGACAATGTAATAAGTATATATACTATATATTTAATATTATCTAAATTATTTTTATGAAAAATCAATGTATAAAAAATGCAAAATAAATTTTAAGAAATATTTTTTTTGTAATTGTTTATTATTTAATATTATTTTTTTGTAATTTTAATATCTATATTTTTTATACTTATAAATTTTAATATATTTATGACACAATATCATGATTCAATTCCGGTTCACTCGCAATTAAACCAGTGACCCGTTTGCCCGGTTACTTTTTCGATCCGCTCATCAATCTGATTTTCAAAACATTGCTTGTTAGCTTCAAAATTATCAGAAAATCCATTTAGGTCAATCAACCTTAATGTAACGCCCTGAAATAATGACAATAGCCCATCCCATAATATTTCTAACAATTGATCAATAACATCATAACTTATATTCCATTTATAAACTTGATGATACAAAAGATGACATATGCAAATACATTCATAAATCCTAAATTCTGAATCTATACCATATGACATGGATACATGAATTAAAGTAATCATATGCCCTAATGGCTACACTTTTCCAAGTCGATGTTTAGATACATCAAAATGAGTTCAACTCAATACAATTAAAGCTAGGGCTTAAACAAAAAAATTATTACATCAAATAAACAAAAGAAGCTCTTGGCTCCAAACCCTCCAAAGCTATGTCCTTGGTGGAGGCATATCATCAGCACCTGAAAGTTGTTTTCTACATAGGGTGAGCCAAAGCTCAACAGGGAAACTTTAACACAATATGTGAATCTTAACAAAATCATAAGATGAATGCACATGCACGCCATTTGTCAAATGTTTCACATTTTCCTTCTCAAAACTATGCAATGCCAGGTTATATATCAATTCATGAAAATCATCCTTTTATAACAAAAAAATAGGGCAGCAGATACAAAACACTGGAAATCTCTAGGTACTGAAATTATGTAAGAAGTCCCTATGAATTTCATGGTATGTCTTCTAGCTCCTTTAAGCTACTTTATTAAGAAAATGGAAATAAACATTCTATATATTATATATGCACTTTTGATAAAAATACAAGCTTCTTATATTTTGCATAATTTGATGGCAGAGGTTTTGGAAAAAAGGCATTCCTGTAATGGGGTTTTCTATTTTAGGAGACAAGCATGCAGATAAAGCAATAAAAATTTAACGATCCTTTTTTTTCATAATTTAT